>KE158898.1:51461-75424 GCA_000411055.1 Leavenworthia alabamica | reverse complement strand
TATTTAATAAATATTTCACTCAACAATATTTTTATATTTCATACATATATTATTAGTTATATATATTATCAATAATAATACTATTTTTATACTATAAATTCTTTAACTATATAAAATCATATATTTCACCTCTTATATGTTTTCCATATATTTTATACTATATAATAAATTTACTTATATTTATAATTTAATAACATTGTAAATTATCAATATTTGAAAAATAAAAACAAAACATGAATTAAAGTTAAACCAAATTTGATAGAGAGTATAACTACAAAAAAATGAAAGGTGGCATGTTGTGCTGAATTTAGAAGTTCAATTATTTCCTTGTTTTTAAAAAAAACAATAAAGTAATTTTATGATTATTATTAATTTGTCATCAATACTTTTGTGATCTCTTTGATTGACAAATGTAAAAAGCTTTTGTTTTACGCTACACAGTACACCAGACAGTTTAGGTGATGTGTTGTCCATAATCCAACTTCAATTACATCATTAATTTTGTATTATATTTCAAAAATAAAAGCGTAAATAAATTATAAGATCGATTTTGACTAAGAAAATTATAAGATCGGTAATATGGAAAACTTTGTTTGTGAAATAATAATATTTAGTTTGGAAGCATATAGTATCAAATTCACAATGTCTTTATAAAATTTTGGAAAAATATATAACAAATATTAATTACCTTACAAAGGGAAACATAAAGAGTATGGTTGAAATAAAAAGCGTATAAAAATACTTGAATTATACAAAACTCATTTGCAATTTTGCATGTTTTGATTATTATTGGTTAAGAAAAAATTCAGAAACATAATTTTTTTTTAAAAACAGTCACATTTGTTGTAAAAATAGTTTATTGGTTAAGAAAATATAAAAGAACAAAATATAAGAAAACGAAAATAAGCCAGAATAACAAAGCTAACATGGGCCTAGGCTCAACTCGACCAGACTTGAGTAAGGAAGTTGTTATACTTGTTGGGCTCAAAGGTCCAATCCAAACTGATATACATGTGTGAACCGGAAATTGAAACCAAAGTCATATACCAATCATAACCGGAAAATTGGGTCAACGAGGGAAACTTCCATCGAGCCTAATTTGTGTTGACTTTGAAAAATAATTAAAAATATATAATTCAAACAAGGGCAATGCAACTGGCATTAATAATGAATGTGATAGAATTTGTCAAAGGAGATGGCTGAGAAAAAGAGCGCGTGGTCAGCACGAAGAAACAGGTAGATACAGTTTCACCAGCTCTACAAAGAAAAATCAAACCTTTTTATTTATTGGTCGTCAAAATCAAACCTTTCTGCTTCACGTTGAGTATATCACCTAAACCCATCTTTATTCTATATTCTCTCTCTCCTTCATCTCCGAACGAATTGTATCGTTCCTTACACACGCCTCCCTCTCTAATCACCATTTTTGTCTTTCAATTATTATCGTCTTCCTTCTCTTATTCGTAAGCTCTCTCTCTGTACCCTTTTGCCCAATTTGTTTTTTTTTTGGGTGTGATTTAACATTTGATCATATGTATGATAGATTAGGTTTAGTCGTTATAGAATCTTCAATCTCTATTCGATCACTACTGCTCTTAGCTTTACTCAATTTTGATTTTTTTAGTTACTGAATTAGATCAATCTATGTGACCTTCATTTTTGAATTTGTTCTCTTCTTAATTTTGTTCTTCTTTAGGTATTGACTCAAATGTAATTTATTTTTGATTCAAAAGTTTCAATTTTTATGATATATCAAAGCTTGTATGATGATGATGTATGTTGTTTCAGTATCTAACTATACTTAACTTGGTTCATTAGTTTTCATCTCCATTATGGTTGATTCTAGCTTAGCTGCCACTGTCATTGTAGCTTTGTGTTTCTAATGACACTTTTCTTTGTTTGTTGTTCAGATTCCACTGTTTACTTTTTAGCACCAACGATAATGGATCATTGTTCTGGAGGTTTCAATGAAGATTCCATGGCTTCTTCTCAGATAGACATTCTCCGTTGTCCATTCTTAAGGAACATCAATGACCCTACTAATCTCTCCTTCTCTTCATCCTTGCCTTCTCCCATGCCTGTAAGACTGTAACAAACCATCTGAATCTGATGCTTACTTCTATTGAAGTTACTCCATTGATTCTGATCGCATCTTCTATTGTTTTTTCAACTCTTTGTGTTTATCATATAGGTACTAGCTGGGAAAGGACCCATCTTTGAAGATGGACACAATTTTGATACAGCTTTTAGACTTTTCCATGGGCAAGATGGAGTTGTCCCTCTCTCTAACAATGCTCGAGCCGAAGCTAAGAAGCCTGTGCCTGTATTCAATCCACTTGCTGCTAAGGCAGCCACTATTAGTCTCTCTTCCTTTGGAGCTGGAGGACCTTTCGGGTTTGATGCATTTTCAGATATGTTTAAAAACCAAAAAAACAAATCAAACTCATCCAAAAACAAGGTAAAGGTTTAAACCAGTTCTTGCTTAGCATGTTTCTTCTGAAACTGATATGAATAGTTAAAGAATCAAGTCTTAAGTAAACAACATTGCTTACTTGTTTCTCTTTCAGGGAACAAACCACGAAGCTACAGGCGACGAATGGCTTAAAACAGGAAACTGCCCAATTGCAAAATCATACAGAGCTGTAAGTAGTGTAGCACCACTTGTAGCAAAGATCTTACAACCACCTCCAGGTATGAAATTCAAATGCCCTGAAGCAATAGTAACAGCTCGAGCAGCCATATCGAAAACACCTTTCGCCAAGAATCTCCGGCCACAACCTTTACCAGCTAAAGTACTAGTGATTGGGTTGTTAGGCATGGCACTAAATGTGCCTCTAGGAGTTTGGAGAGAGCATACTGTAAAATATTCAGCTTCTTGGTTTATAGCTCTTCATGCAGCAGTTCCATTTATAGGAATACTGAGGAAGTCTGTGTTGATGCCTAAGACAGCAATGGTATTTACTATAGCAGCATCAGTATTGGGACAAGTGATTGGATCAAGAGCTGAGAGGAGGAGGCTTAAGTCAGTATCTGAGAAGAAGAAGGTGACATTGGAGGGAAGATGTGGTGAGATGAAGTGGAATCCTATGTTGCTTGATGTTGTGAGTCCTGTGTCTTCAGGAGAAGCTAATGTTGTTTGTTGAAAGGTTTTGTTTTCTTTGAAGATTTGGAAATATATATAATTGTTTTTTTGTTTCTTCTTTTATTTGGAGGTTGTATTTAAAAGTTTCTTAATGTTTGAGAAATAACATGAATAAAGCCATTTTTTTAATTGTTTTGATGATTAAATGTAAGACACTCGATTAATTAATAATAATAATAATAATAATGATAATAATAATAATAATATAAAAATAATAGCAATAATAATAATAATAATAAATAAAAAATAAAAAAATGCTAACGTAAGATATTTGTAAAATAATCGTAAGTTGGTGTGGGATGAGTTGACCATACAATGCTTGGAGAAAACAATGGCCCAGCAGGCTTACTTTCACAATGGGCCTTGCTAAATGTTATTCCTGGGCTTTAGGCCCACTTTTAAATGAATCAGGTTGACCCAAAAAAAAAAGACATACAATGCTTGGATGTCTTTGTTTAACTATACGTGTCTTTTAGTTATTTATTTTTTTTTTTTTTTCAGTATTGTAATTGCGTTTTCATAAGGTGTGTAGAAATTGGAAATGTGAGAAATCAAGTTGGAATATATCACATGAGTTTTAGACACTATTGCAATTTCTAATAAGTGACTCTTAGCATGATGATATCGAGTTTGTTTTCAGAAAGGTGATTTTGATTCTTTTCATAAAATTTACAATGTGAAATAATAATAAATATTTAATATATATAAATGAAAATATGATGAGCAAATGATTTTTGTTTATGATTGTGTGTTTTATATGAGTTTGTTTTGTTTGACATTAAATTTTACTCTCTTTAGAAAATGATATAATTCATAATACATATTTTCATAAGCTCTTTAAAATTTTAAATTTTTATTCAATTTTTTTTTTAATTTTCTGAATGATTTTTAGTTTAATAGAACACTAATTTTTTACAATCAAAATATGTTTTTATTTTTCTTATGTAATACATTTAAGTTCAATATTTTTTTTAACTACAAATTGAAACTATCAGCAAGTAACATTTTTTAAATTTATATAGATGTTATGCTAATCCTTATTAATTTTCTAATCATGAACATAATATTTTGATTTAATTTATAACAAATCAACACATACTTTATAAACACAAAATTCTATACAGATTTATCATCACAAATTCAATTATAATATAAAAGATAATTCATAAATTATAATACTAATTATTAATATTTGAGATGAATATTTTTTAACCTATATAAATAAATCTATTAAGACTAAATTTATTATATTAAAATTTATAAATTATTTTTCTATTGTAATAACTTTTCAAATTCTTTTCTAAATTATTAGATTTAATATTAGTAGGTCATGTTGAAATATAAATGTTATTATGAAAAACAGAAAATATTCACCCAACTAAATGTTTAAATTCAATATGTTTTCTAAATACAAATTGCAATTATCAATATAGTAATATATTTTAAATTTATATAAATGTTTTGAACTAATTCTTATTAATTTTCTAACTATAAAAAATAATATTTTGGTTTAATTTATAAAAAACTAATACATAATTTATAAATATGAACTCTATACAAATTTGTCAGTTGTCACCATAAATTCAGTTATAGCATAAAGGAAAATTCATAAATTATAATATTAATTATTAGTATTTGAGATGAATATTTTTCCAAAACTATATGTATAAATCTATTAAAACTAAAGTTATTATATTAAAATTTTAAATTATTTTTGTAATAACTTTTCAAAAAATTTCTAAATTATTATATTTAATAATGATATGTCATAATAAAATTTAAACCTCAATATGACAATCAATTTGAGACTGTATATTTATTCTCTTATTCATATTTTTTTGTTGTTTTGGATTTTTCTAATTATTGTCTTTTATAATAGTTTGTAATTATATGGTTAGTATTGTTTACTACATATTTTATGTTTGCTATATATTTTAATTTCCTAATCATGCATCAAATTTAATAATCGCGATGTTTTATTAAAAAAATATTTTTTATTTGTTATTTAAAACTCAAAATTTATAGATTTTAATTGTATGTTATCATATATATAGGTGAATAATTAAAGTAGAGATGATTAAAAAGTAATTCTTTCTAATACCACCATTTATAGTTTTTAGGACAAAATTACATTATTTTCTTTAATTAGACATAAATACAATTTTTTATTAAAATCATATTTTTAATTTAATGTTAGTGTTGAGTATTTAGTGGTTGGATTTAGTTTTTTATTATTTGGGTTGAGTATTTAGTGGTTGTGTTTAGTATTTATTATTTAAGTTTTGTGTAAATTTTCAAAAATATATTCTAATTTTTAATTTAATTAAATTATTNTCAAAAATATATTCTAATTTTTAATTTAATTAAATTATTAAATGATAATTTTGTCTTAAATTAATTTTAATGATATTTATATAAATTAAAATTAATTTGGTGGTATTTTTGAGAACTGTACATGATTAAATGTCATAATATTAGAGTTTTAAAAAAGATAAAATGACAAAAAAAAAAGATAAAACTTTTTAACTTTATTAATATAGACATTACACATGTGATCTTTAGTAACCACTTTGAGTATAAACTATAAACAAAAATTAAAAAACCAAATAATTTACTTTTTTGTTATCTTGTTTTCATATACTACTATATATACATAAATAGAAATAACGTAAACCCTCCAAATAGTTTTTTTTTGTTAACATAACATAACAAATGACGTGTATAATACAAAGATATATTACCAAATTCAAAGTATTCAAATAGAAAATACCCATCTCTTTAGGCACAAGATTCGATCTTGGTTTTACAATCTCATCCACAAATTAATTTCCTATAAATTCTCGTCCTCTCTTTATCTTTTCTTTTCCAGTTCACTTCTCTTTCTGTTTTCTATTGTGTCTTGATCTTACACAACAACAAGAACAAGATCTTTGTCTTCATTTAATAAGGAGAGTAAATCTTGAATTTGGAATAATGATGGGAGATAATGAAATGAGAAGAGTTCCATTAATGAATCTTTGTGTTCAAGTGTCAATGAGACTTTTAGCCATTGGAGCTGCATTGGCCTCGATGTTTCTTATGATTACTAATCATGAAGTTGCTTCTGTTTATGGTATTGCTTTTGAGGCTAAATACAGCTATGCTTCTTCATTTAGGTATTATTATATTAATTAATCATTCTTTTATTTAGATTAGTTAATGTTTTTTTTATGAAGGTGCAAGTAAATTATCTAATTAATTAGTATAATAATATATTATGTAACTGAAATTTTTTTTATTCATATTAAAAATATGAGAAAATCACACAAATCCAATGAAAATATATAAAATATGATTAACATCGTGATTGAAGGGTTATTGAATGTTGTATTCTAATAGATTTTATTGTATTTTAAATATACAATCAAATCATATATTATACAAATATATATTTAAAAAATAATTGTTATTAGATTACACACTTTTTTTTTTTATAAACATAGATTACACACTTATTTGTTGTTTGTTGGTTTGAAAGTATATTTTTATTACAAATACTAGTTATTCAATGTTAATTTGATTTTATTATATTTAAATTTGACTGTATTTTAATATATTTATTTTTCTAAAATAAGTGTAATTAAAATACCACTATTTTAGATAATATTTTACAATACCACTATTTTAGATCATATTTTACAATATATCTCAAACTAAAATACATAAAAAAAAAACATTTTAAATCTTACATGTTGGATACAATTAATTTTCATCCTCATATATATATATATATATATATATAAATTTTCCTAAATATCAAGATTGTTACATAATAAAGTAAGTTATCAAGTGAAGATGATATGACAATGTATAAGCTTTGATGCTGGATAGGTATATGGTGTATGCACAGATAGCTATATGTGCCATGACATTAGTTACTATGATCTGGGCTTGTTTAGCTGTTCGTAGAGGAGGACTTGTGTTTGTTCTCTTCCTCTTTGATTTGGTAATTATATATTCCCTATATTTTTATATACGAGAGAAGACATGAATGTTTTGAGATGGGTTTTGATATATATATTAATGTATAGCTTCTGACGATGACGGCGATATCTTCTTTCTCCGCTGCCTTCTCTGAAGCTTACATCGGAAAGTATGGTAATGCACACGCCGGTTGGCTTCCAATTTGCAATTATGTGCATGGTTATTGTAAACGTGTCACTATCTCATTGGCTATGTCTTTTGTATCTTGTTTTTTCTTGTTTATTCTTACGCTTTTAACTGCCTCTGCTTCTCGTCGTTCTTGATTTTTTTACTTTTTTTACTTTTTTTTTTATGTTCATCATACAATATAGTTCCTTGTACTTCAATATACTTTAGTTTTTATTATATACTTGGGTTTCATTAAATGAAAATTTTATTTGATATTATAGAAACTTGTATAATTCATATGTGTATTTACTATTTATATCCATGAGACTTCTCGTATTTGTTTAGACTACAATATACATTTAAATAATAAAATGTAAAAAATAATAATACGTATACTGTATACGAAGTTACTTTTACAACCATAATAAACATGCGGTAATTATCGTCGTCGTCTATGAGGTGATACGTAAGAGAGGCCCAACTAAACGCAAAGGAACCAAGATGGGCTCGTTGAAGTAATTTGTCTAGGGCCTGTCTTACGTCACCTGGTAACAGTGGGACCCACAGGAACATGTGCCAAAGATAGACATGAATCCCCAATAACAAACCTCGGCCACAAAATGAAGCGACGCCGTATCTGATCATAGTCTACTTGGGACAAAAACGATTCATCTTCTTCAGAGATTAAAACTTATCCAATTTGAGTTTAACATTAGAACTGTGAGAAGCCATTTTTCTTAGTTTCTGAGCTGTGTATTGAACTTCATCTTCATCAATGGCTTCCCTATCAACCACTTCTCTAAGCTTCAAACCTCCATCCACCAGAATTTCTCAGGTGACTTTACAAATTCTTCTCTTATAATCTTAACATATTCATCATCGAATATTGTAATTAGCAGGTGTTGAGGAAAGCCTCAAGCTCTAAATCTATGTCCTTTGGTCATTTCTCGTCTTCAAAGAGCCTTCGTCTTCAAATCAATTGTGCAGTAAGTAAAAATTTGAATTATCTGAGAAATGCAATAAGTTGATTGTAACGTGTAAGTGTATATAGGCGAAAGCAGAGACGGTGGCGAAAGTGAGTGACATTGTTAAGGAACAATTAGCTTTATCCTCTGAAACTCCTCTCACTGCTGAATCCAAGTTCTCTGCTCTTGGAGCCGATTCTCTCGATACCGTAAGTTTACTCTGTTTTATAATGATGTGACGAAAAAATCAAACCGGTTTGTTATTTTGGTCCGGTGAATATGGATGCAGGTGGAGATAGTAATGGCGTTAGAGGAAAAGTTTGATATAAGTGTGGAGGAATCTGATGCTCAAAATATTACGACGATTCAAGAAGCGGCTGATTTGATTGAAGACCTTGTTCAGAAGAAACCTACAGCGGAAACTTCCTGAATTATACCGGTACATTGAACCGGTTTTGACCTTGTTCTTGGTTTTATAGCTTTCTATTTTGAACCTTTTGTTATTTTTTTTTGCTTTGACGAAGATACAATTTTGGCACGTTGATGAGATTGATTCTTTGTGGTGATTGGTCCTTTGTAACGAATATTACAAATTTAGATCTATAACATCTGAGTAATAAAAAATACTATCACAAAATCTTAAGTGATAAGTCAAATAATTAAAAAATGTAAATTAAAGAGAGTAATGAGAGGATAGAAATAGTAGAAAACATTATTAAATCTATAATTTCTAAATATATTTTGTCTAAAATGTATAATATATTTTATATCTCTTCAATTAATATAATATAATCGAGTTGGCAATAACAACATTTAAATACTGAATCGGATGTACGATGGGAAAATATATTAATTTATCTCCGTCAAAAGTCACTAAAATCACCAATTAAATAATTAAAAATAATTTCATATAAATTATAATATCATCATTTTAATTTTTGAGACAAAATTACATTAATTTTTTAGTTAAACATAAATAACATTTTTAATTTAATGTTTGGGTTTAATAGTTAGTGATTGAATTTAGTTTTTTATTATTTGGGTTGAATATTTATTTATTGAGTTTAATATTTATTGTTTGGACTTTGTGTAATTTTCTAAAAATATAATTTAATTTTTAATTTAATTAAATTATTATATGATAATTTTATATTAAATTAATTTTAATGATATTTGTGAAAATTAAAGTTAATTTGGTGGTATTTGTGAGAATTGACCAATAATTAATTTTACAAATGGGTTTTGTTTATAGAAAAAAAAAATAAACAAATGAGGTCAATGGGTCCCACGTTCTCTCGACTTCTTCTCCCGCCACCATTGGGTCCACGTCTTTCTTCTCCGATTTTTTCATCGTTTCTTCCGTCTCAGCTCAAATTTTAAATCCTTCCCACCTTGTTGACTCCGTCTTCTAAATTACATTTCAACAACTCTGACCTGAAAAATCACTCAAAACCTTTCTCAATCTCGATTTCTGTATAGAGTTTCTTAGCTTGAACGATTACTAGCTAGCTGTATATTTACACGCATCTGTATAAACAGAAAAAGATGTCGCGGAGGCGGCGGGATTCTATGGATTTAAGTGGACCAGGAAGCTCAGCTTCTTCTTCGCCGGCGATGTCTCCGTCTCATCGGATGAGCACTGGAGGAGGAATATCTGGTAAAAGCACGCTCCGGAAGCAAAACGCCGCTGAGCTTCTCGCCAAGGTTATGGAGCAGCGCGATAACGATTATGATTATGATGATGAAGATGGACACGAAGATCTCTATCAGGTACATCTTCCAGCGCCTATCACTCAGTCTCGAAGACGAGATGATAAACGTATTGGTAAAGGTCCGGTCAACGGGAATAAAACTCCAACCGTGAACCCAGTCATACTTCCACCGCCTAAATTTGATGATGAATCCGACGGCGATGAAATTTCAGCTGATGTGTTGCTAAATCGAGTGGAGATTCCGAGAAAGAATACTAGAGATCGGAAAGAAGTTACGACGGTTAAACCAGTCGTACTTCCGCCTAAATTTGACGATGATAAAATTATAACTAATGTGCCACGGAATCAATTGGAGAATATTGGAAAGAATGGCCGGGGTCAGGTCAACGGGAAAACAGGACCGGCTGTTAGAACTTTCGCACCTCCCCCTAAATTTGACGATGAAATCGATGAACTCGACGGTGACGAAACTATAGCCGATGTGCACCGGAATCCGGTTGTGGTTCCTCAAAAGAATGGTAGGGGTCCAGTCAGCGGGAAAGTAGCACCGGCAGTTAGAACTTTCGCACCTCCCCCTAAATTTGACGATGAAATTGATGAACTCGACGGTGACGAAACTATAGCCGATGTGCCCAGGAATCCGGTAGTGGTTCCTCAAAAGAATGGTAGGGGTCCAGTCAGCGGGAAAGTAGCACCGGCAGTTAGAACTTTCGCACCTCCACCTAAATTTGACGATGAACTCGACGGTGACGAAACTATGGCCGATGTGCACCGGAATCCGATTAAGGTACCTCAAAAGAATGGTAGCGGTACACTTAAAGTAAGAGTTCCGGTATATTCTCGGCGGAATCCGATGGAGGATATTGAGCAAGACGGCGATGAGAAACTTAATGGAAGCAATCTTCAATTTGATGTGCCTGGGCCTGAAAAGCAATCGCAAGCTCAATTAAAGTATAAGAAAAGGTATACTTTCAGTTTATTCAAATTTTGCTCTCAAGTCTCTCAGCTTTTCAGTATGTTGTATTTGACGAAATTACTGGGCTGTAACGATTAGTTTTAGGTTTCGCCCTGTAGAAATTGTAGCACCTTATAATCAGCATGACGATGATAGAGAAGCTTCAGCCCTGCGTGATGAAGTACGTTGTACCCAAAAAACTTGAAAACTATATTGGTTAAGATATTGATCTCTCATTTGAAAAACCAACTCATTATCATTGCAGTTAGATATGCTTCAAGAAGAAAATGATAATATACTGGATAAGGTCAGTGTGACCTCTCTCCCTAACTCTAATGTAGTTAATTAGTTTGTGTTTGTTGTGTTTATGTACTTGATGAGTATATTCTCGAGTTACAATGCAGCTTCAGCGCGCTGAAGAAAGACGTAAAGCAGCAGAAGCAAGGGCTAAAGAACTTGAGAAACAGGTGTTTATGATATCCACTATAGTTTACTTCTGTAGTCATGTAAGATTGTATAAAACGTTGATGGTTACTTTTAAGCTTGGTATGAATTGCAACAGGTTGCTTCTATAGGTGAAGGAGCAAGTTTTGACGTCAAGCTCTTGAATAGGTTTGGTTTTCTTCTCTGTATTATATAGCCTTACCTCATTAAAAAAAAAAAATTCACGGACTTTGCACTGATCCATTCAGGAAAGAAGCAGCATTGCGTCAAAGAGAGGTCCGTAATGCTTTCATATTCTAATGGATGTTGTTTCACTTGTTCTAAGCAATATGCATGTCCTTTTTGCTTCCGCAATCTTGTCTTGGCGTTTCTTTTGAAGTAAACTTATTAAAAGGGAGAACATAAGTCCATTGCAGGAAGCATTAAGGGCTGCTGAACAGAAAAGAGATGGAAGACACAAGGAAACTGATGCCTTACATTTAGAGCTCCAGGTACAATGTTCTGGTAAAACACTGGAAGTCTACTCTGGCAGTAACATGACAGTGTGCTCTAGACTATATATGTTATACAAATCTTTTATCTTAATATGGGAACAATCATCTCTTCTTTGTTGTGTTATGATCAGAGCTTGAAAGATGAAGCAGAGAAAGCGGTGGAACAGCTCCAGGAGGCTGAAGCTGAAACAAAGTCTCTTCGGACAATGATACATAGAACGATGTTGACTCAAGAAGAAATGGTTTGTCGAGAAAACTAAAAATTGAATTTTGTAACCTTCCTTAATTATATGATTGACCAACCTTGTAGGAGGAAGTTGTTCTAAAGAGATGCTGGCTTGCTCGCTACTGGGAACTAGCTGTTCAGTATGGTAAGAAAATTCCTCCCTTGTTAGATTTCATTCTCTGTTGAATATTGACCTGCCATAATTTGTAAGATGAAGTAACATGTTCTTCTCATTCTGGTGCCAAGAGTTCAAAGGGTTTTAAAATATCCAAAATTGGTCCTAAGATGTAAAACATGATTAGAGCATATGTTTTCCAATCGCTCACTGTAATTGTCCACTAGATTGTATACTGATATGGAGATCAACTATCAAGCCTTGACGGGCTGATCAATTATCTCATGGAAGACTTAACTAGTGGGCATCGAGCCATCGATCGACAATATTACTTGCAATGCTCTTTTGGAAATGTTTAGTTATGCACCTCGTTTGATTACTCTTAGGAATATGTGAGGATATAGCCTCATCAAGACATGAAAAATGGTCAGCTTTAGCTCCACTTCCCTTTGAAGTTGTCCTTTCGGCTGCTCAAAAATCTGAAGACTCCTGGCAAACAGGTATGATACTCAGTTTTCCCACCAATATGTCTTACAAAATGAAGAATTTTATTTGAGGATTCAAAAGTAAATGGTCACATCACAGGTGGTAGTGATCGCACTTGGAGCAAAGTCGTTAGTAATTTCAATGATGCAAACGGAGACGGAAACATAGAGAGTATGCTTGCTGTTGAAACGGGTTTGCGAGAGATGGCGTCCTTGAAGGTTTATGCCTACATTTTTCTAATCTGAACTTGATTTTTTTTTTACTGAAAGTATTTTGCTTAGAAAATAATCATCTCATACATATCATTTCCTGCACTTCATAGGTTGAGGATGCTTTAATGCTTACACTTGCCCGGTATAGACAAACACATGTAATCCGACAAGCTGGCACTGGTAAATTATATCTAAAAGAGATTAGCACTTATAAATACTGATCTTATGAATATTATACAACATAATACTCATGTCATTCTAATATCCAGATGCTAGGGGCCAAGGGGAATATAAGTTCTCCGAAGCATTTGGTGAGTTACATCCTTAAGAGTTAGAACTGTTTTCCTGACTATTAGTTAAACAACAAGCCTCTTAACAAAACCTGGTCTTGTATTTGCTTCATCTGTATATATTTTATTTGAATCTTATGGCGCAACAATAATGGCTTATTAACGAATGGTTCCTCTGAATTTTGAATGCAGAGTTGAGTCATGATGAGCAACAAGATACACTCTTTAAAGAGGTAATTACATCATTACCAGGAGAAGCTTTAAGTTAGCACTTAGAAGGGTCATATTCATTAACTGACACACACATATATAAATATCTCTAGGCATGGCTGTTGTATTTCTGGAAAAGAGCTAAAATCCATGGAGTGGAAAGTGATATAGCTGAGGAGCGTCTTCAGTTATGGATCAACCGTCTCGGACAACAAGCAACTCCACATGATGCAGTTGATGGTATATTATTATTACAATGAAACTAAATCAATGAGTTAATTTAGTTAAGAGTTAAGACTCTGATTCTTTTTTTGTGGTGGTAGTGGAAAGAGGAATGACAGAGCTAAGGAAGCTTGGAATAGAACAACAATTATGGGAAACATCTCGTAAAGAACTCATTGACTCCACTTTTCCTCATTCTCTTTCCGTTTCTGACTCCTATAACGACTGACCAGTGACCAAGGCCGGTCTGGAGGGTATGCCACATAGGCAGTGGAATAATTGGACCGGCCCTGCCAGTGACCACCACCTCTAATCTCCCATCTGCCCACATACACACACTTATACAAACACACACTTATACAAACACACATATATACATACACACACGCAAAGGTTATGGAATCTACTCTTTCTTTTTTTTGTTTTCCATTATATTAAACTCCATCATCATCAGTCTCCAACCGAAAGAGACACGGAGAAGAATTCAGTACTATGTAAGTTTGATTTGCTTTTAGACTGTGTTCCTATTGCTTGTGATATTTTGGGGTTCCATATTGTTACATTATCGTCGTTACCTCAGGCTATATACTCTATATATATAAGATTTTTAAAAAGATAAAAATAATCTGACTAGAGATACATGCTAGCAATTTTATCAGCGTTTGATCTCATCATGAAGGTTGGCCATTTTATAAGGCTCAACCATATTCTCCCGTCAATACAAATATACAATCATATACAATCATACAATCATATGATGTTGTAAAATAAATTATGGCTAACAATAAGGACAACACTAAAAACAGATTCTGATATATGAGTTGTGGTGTTTAATCTGTATGGTAAACAAAACGATAATACTTTGTTCTTAGGCGCATAAAACAGAGGAACGACGCAAGATGGCAGGTGGCGATAAAACTGTATTTTTATTAGTTGGGCTCATATGGGCCAGGCCCAATTGAGATCCTCTCTTCTTTCATTGTCCCTAGGTATTCTTCATTCGTTTTTACAGTCTCACTGGTTTTAAACATTTCGAAATTTCCCACTCGAAGATTTCATCAAGGAGAAGAAGATGGAGAATCACCCGCCGAATAGAGGAATGTTGAATAAAGAGTACAGTCATGGTCGCATTTCTCAAAGATTTAGGATCGCTAAGCCACTCCTTGACCAGAAAAGGCCACCTGAGAATCCAGCAATTTTCTCCAATCCTTTTCCTCAAAGGTCCCAAGCTTTCTTCATTTCTTAAATTTTTATTTGCATTTTCTCTTGGCTAAGGTTTAACTTTTCTTGTCAAATTGATGATATCATCATATAGTGACCACTTTGCTCTTCCATTTGCTATGCTTTTAGGATTTTGTATTTTGCAATTAGTATAAGATGTTTGTTTATATTTAGCTCTTCCTCAATTTCAAGTCTCATAGCATGTGAGCTGAAGTTTTTTGCGTAAATAGTGATAAATTTCTCTACTTGGTTCTGCAGAATGGGTACTGAATCCCTTGCTTGCCATAGTAGCTTCAATAGAACTCCTCTTATGGAGTTATCTACAAATACACCGTACAAACGTCTAAAACCAGGGTGTGAGTCATCTGAATATGGTTATCCTTGTGGATTGAGCACCCCTCCTCCTAGGTTTGATCTGGATCAAGAGGTCATTAATGCATTTCAATCTGAGGTATCTGGGGACAATAATATTTCATCAGAAGCATTTGTGACTCCCATGAAAGAGCCAGAAAGGGTTACACTTAGCTATGATTGCTCTACTTCTTCACTTCTTGATGATGACATTGATGATTCCATTTTGAAAGAGATTGACTTTATCTGTGAACAGTCAGCAAAAAAAACAGCTATTCAAACTCCAAGTGCCAGCATTACTCATACTCCATCCAAAGATGATAAGCCCGGCTTAGATTTGACGGCTGTTAAGTTTGAGCTAGACTCTAATGTCAAATTGAAGCTCAATGAAGAGACTACCATTTCTGCTGATCCTGCATTGATCAGTTGCATGCCCGATGAATGTTCAAAATATATTCTTTGTTTAAATGATAGACAACGGGATGCAGCCTGTAGTGATATTTCAACTCCTTTGATGGTTATTGCTGGTCCTGGAAGTGGAAAGGTCGGTATCTAATAAACTTCTTTTCATATATGGCAAGACATTTTGTGGATTTTTATGTTATACTGTCAGGCTAATGATTCATTTTCCCATGTTAGACTTCCACCATGGTTGGCCGTGTCTTAGTGTTGCTCAATGAGGTACTATCAGATATCATAGCTGAATGATTTCGAACATCTTCCATACTCGAGATCTTTTATATGAAGTCAGATTTGAAGTTATCTTTAAATTTTAAGTTTGTGTCCTTTCTAACTTGATAGGGTCTACAACCATCAAATATCCTTGCTATGACTTTTACTACAGCAGCAACTTCTGAGATGAGAGAACGCATAGGAAAATCTGCTGGAAAGAAAGCAGCAAAAGACATAACAATTAGTACATTCCATTCATTTTCCCTGCAGCTTTGTCGGATGCATGCAGAAAAGTAAGTATATTATTTTTTATTTTTTTTATAGTCGAAAAGTAAGTATATTATATGAACCGTAAATTGATTGGTAAATTTCTAAGATCTTCTTTTGATGATAAATCTTGAGTCTAAATGTAAGTAGACAACATAACATGATTGTTTCTCACCTCTGAAAATGTAGTTTTCTGTGTGTTAACTTGGTGTTTACCGAGCCAGTAAATGGAAGTAACACTTGCAAACAAGATTAGTTTGTGAATTCTATTCTTGTTAATGTTGTTCCCTGCTTTTCGGGGAATGTGATTTCACTTATTCTATGTTACATGTGTTTGGTTGAAGTTATTAGTTACATAACACTTGTTGACATCGTTAAAGTTATAGATTCATGGGATTCATGTTCCTGATAGATTTTTTACCGTCGCAGGTTACAACGTACATCTGAATTCTCAGTGTATGGACATGGGCAACAAAGAAGAGCAATAATTGAAGCTGTGCGTTTATATGAGGAGGAAAAGAAGAATGGAAGCCGGGCATGCGAAAGTGGGGAAGGTCTAAATGGAGCAGGAGTAGGAGCCGTCTGTCCTGAATATGCCAAGGATCGATCAAAACAATGGCAAAAATATGTGACTCAGGTTGCCAATACATAGAGAATTGATATAAATTTTTTTATGGTCTATTAATAGTGCATATATGCTGTCTTTCATGTATAATTTTTTTCTACCTTGTTTCCACATTTTAGGGAAAGGCTTCCGGTAGAACTCCAGAGGAGTGCCGTAAGATGGGCAATGAGATAGGAGTAAGTCAGCATGAAATTGTTTCTGTTATCTCTACTATGAATTAGTTCATGTGATATGACTCTGTACTTGTACTGATGCAGGCCAAAATTCTTGGAAATTACAACGATATTCTAAGAGCTTGTAATGCTCTGGACTATCATGATTTGATCAGTTGTTCAGTCACCCTGCTCTCAGACTTTCCAGAAGGTGAGGCCCCTTATATAATTTTTCTGAATTTAAGATTTATGACGCTCAAGATTTCTTTGTGTTTATGTGTATTTCCTGAATTTTGATTGAAGTATTCAAGGAATGTCAAGATACCTGGAAAGCAATCATAGTTGATGAATTCCAAGACACTAGCACAATGCAGTACAAGCTTCTTCGAATGCTAGGGTCTCATAATCACATAACTATTGTTGGTGATGATGATCAGGTACCTTGTTTTCAAATAGAACTTACTTATTTTTGCTTGATTATTCAAAACTGGAAATCTGATGCATCTTTTCTTGCAGTCCATCTTTGGTTTCAATGGGGCAGACAGTTCAGGATTTGATTCATTTCGACGAGATTTCCCAAATTACAAAGAGGTTTGGCTTCTCCATGCTAGCACATTCAAATTAAAATCATATATGATTTATTAGCTTAAGGAACCAAAAGCTTTTAACATGGAATTGTGGAATAAAACTCATCTTACTGCTTCTGATTCAGGTTAGGCTTATAAAAAACTATCGCTCGTCCCGCCATATTGTTGAAGCTGCATCTTCTATCATAAAAAACAATACAAACCGGTGCCTGTCGAAAAGCATCTCGTCTGAAAACTCTCAGGGATCTAAGGCATGTTGAACTTGTCTCTATACGAAATTGCATCATTTAATCACTTTAGGCTTAAATTTTTTCCGTTTCAAGTATAGATTACTGTCAAGGAATGCCATAACGAGGAAGCACAGTGTGCATATGTCATTGACAAAATAATCGAATTCACTAATAATGGCTCAACGTCTTGTTGTTCCCATGGAGATATTGCCATTCTTTATAGGAGGCAGGTCAGTGCTTTCCTTTTCCTTAATGACATTTTGTCGTAATGTTGAAAGTTCTTAAAATGTTTACTTATGTGTTGGTAAACTACGTATGTACTGATATTCAGGTGTCAGGTAAAGTCTTCCAAAATGCGTTCCGCCAGAGAAAAATACCGTTCAACGTTCATGGTGTTGCTTTCTACAGGAAAAAGGTAGGTTGCCTCATAAGTAGCTCATTTGCTTAACTGTTGCATTATTTATATGTATCACAGTGCATGATAGAGACAGTTTCTAGTTTATATTAGCGTAAGATGTTTCGGACAATAAGCTCCATCTAATAGAGAGAAAAACTATAAACTTTTTCCACGTCAGGTTGTCCGAATCATTTTGGCTATGCTGAAAACAACTTTTTCCGAATGTGATGATGCTTCTTATCGGCGAGTGTTTAAGGCATTACTTCCTTCTGAGAAAGAAGAAAAGAAAAGGGTTTGTACCTCCTTTGCCTGCTGTTTATTTCATTTGCATGCTTATCTGTTATTTGATTTTTTTCTCTTCTTAAGCTATCTATGCTGTTTGTAATTACTTTATTTACCACCGTCTGCAGGTTATAGAACATATTGACAAAATCTCCACTAGTAGAAAATGTAGCTTCATCTTAGCTGCGAGTGATATCTTCAGTGCAAAGATTTCTGGTACTTTCAAGAGGTATTGCTTGATGAAATTCATTAAGAAAGCAATATATAATACTGCTTTAGTTTTTATTTTGACTTGAGATTATCGTTTGCCCTATGTTTACTAACTAAGTAACTAGGACATGGATACAAATTTTCTCATATAAATATGCCTGTTTCTACTTTCGTGGTGCATACTAGAGTGATAGATAAGGCCATTTATCCATCCAGATATCATCTGCATTTTGTTTGCATTGATTCTAAGAATGTGATGCCGCAGATTACATCCCCTTTATTTTTATTCATGATTCCTATAAATTGTAAACCTTCATAGTTTCATTTGAATTAATTGCAGGAACCAGCTTACCCAAGGACGCAAAGTGTTGCAAACTCTTGACATGGTAGCAAAGCTGGTTGATAGGGTAAGATATTTGTCTCCCAGTCCTTTAAATACTACAAACACATTTATCATTAATTGAAACAATCATTTTTATTCTAACTTAGCATTACTAATTCATTGCATCTTAATTGTTTGCAGGAACAATCACTTTCAGCTGTAGTAACATGTGTGGCAAATATGATACCACAGGTATTAATTTATTCTGTCTTGAATGATGATATGCTTATAACTATTGCCCTAGATTATCATCTCCAGAGTCATATATAGAAAAACATACATGCAATTTTTAAAATATTTTTTTGCTAAGCAAGGCAGATATGTAAATTCTCTTGAAATCCCCACCGCTAAGGCGATAACCGGACCTTAGGCTTGAAAATCCCATCTAATTCTTGAAAGTATATACTATATAGATATCGTGATTATAGGCTTAAGGTATAACTTTCACTGAAAATAGTTTATGAACACGTGAGTGTGCTTTGACGAATTTACAAAATCTCTGTGCAATATCATAATTTTTTTTCTTGATCACGCTAACCTGCTCATACTGTTTTAACTTCTAGAAATACCTTCTTGAGCAACGAGCAGTTGTGGATAACGATGGAGGGAAGCTGCTTAATGAAGACAACGATCTTAGATCAGTATGTGGCTTGTGCTCTTCAAAAATTTGGATAATCATCTTTTCTGTATGTATGTTTTAAAAATATTTTGGAGAATGTTTTCCTGTTATGCAGGTACTCCAGTACTTAATGGATGATGTAGCTGAGTTTCTTTCCACTCATTTCAGTACAACTGGAGAAGAAGCTGATGCAATCAAAGAAAAGAAAGGCTGCAATCAACTAAATTCATTTATCAACTATATCTCTGAGCGCGAAACTGAAAACTTTCGTTCAAGAAGACATGACAATGAAAATTCTGTTACATTGACCACCATTCATCAGGTGTTTGTCATCCACTCAATCAGTCCATATATTCTTATCCATTGGTGTTAGAATTGATTAGCTGCTTCGGTTAGTAATGGAAATATTGGCTAATATCTCTTGTATGTCTTTATGCAGTCTAAAGGTTTGGAGTGGGACATAGTTTTTATAGTCAAGGTATACATCATCCTCTGTTGATTTCTTTGCCAGGTTGTTGTCTGTTATGGACCTAGCATAATATGAAATACGTTGTCTTCTACACATCAGTGACAAAAAAATTCGTTGGCCTAGTCTGAATCAAATTTTTGCTAAACAGGCTAATGAAAACGAGATTCCCCTGTTACATGAGTCAAATGGCAATGCATCAGAGGGTGGAACATCACTTGAGGTATCCTTTTTCCTTCTCAAGAAGTCTATCATTAACTCTCTATCTACTTCCAAACCTCTGCGAACTCAACAAATGTGCATTGTTTGTTAAATTGTAGGAGGAACGCCGCCTTCTTTATGTTGCTATGACTCGTGCTCGTAAGAAACTATTCTTTTTGTACCTGACAGTGGATTCGAACTGGCAGGTTAGTACTACACATGGTTTGTGAATTTTTCCTCTCAAACTTTATCTCTGACTGATAATGTTTCATCTAGGTGCTCCAACCCTCACGATTTCTTAAAGAGATTCCTGGCCATCTTCTACAGGTTTAGATCTCAGTCTGTTTTAAACTTTTATAAGTAATAATATGAGAGCACTGACTAGATCTGTCAATTATATGTCTAAGGCCAAACGTTCTTTTTGTGATAGTTATGATCTCTAGTTCCCAAGTTAGCCGCCAATAGCCAAATAACAAAAAGAGCTTGCTGAGGTCTTGAATTTTGTCTTGTTTTTAGGGAGACTTGAGCGTAAATGACAGCAAAAAAGTTGATCAAAATATTATAAACAAGGCAGAGCAGAGTATTTACAGTTTTGGAACAGAAATAAAGCATGAGGAAAGTAAGTTAACAGACAATGATGTGATGAACATTCCAGTAGATGATGCCTCTGAGGAGTCAATAGAAGTAGCATATGGGCTCAATGGGAACAACTTCCTTAAGAGGTTACATTCTTTAAACCAGCTTAGCTATCTAAGTTGGCACTCTTTGATCTGGTCTGATTCATCATTCATAGGTGTAAAACTTTTATTTTCAACAGGTTTGATGTGGAGGTTAGGTCAGTTGTCTCTCACTTATTTCACAACTGGGCTAAGAAGCAAGCATTCCAGGAGCCAAAGAGACTTATTGACAAGGTGAGTATCGCATACTCCACAACAGTTCTCGATCAACTAATTAAGTGCCAAGGCGCCAAGCAATGTTCTTAGCTTACCTTCATATCAATGTTTTCGTACGTGCAGGTAGGGTTTGTGATTGGTGAACGCTTGGCCATCAAGAAGAATAAACACAAGGTTGTATACCTCTCTAGTTAAATGTGGTCTTGTCTATATATTTATTCACTACAAAGAAATCGTTACAGTCGTTTTCTAATATGGCTACCATAAGTTTATTTACGAAGCTTGATAGTTAAAGCATACTAAGCATACTGAATGTTGGAATATGCTTTGATGAGTAACTGGATGCTGCATTGTTTTGTTAGGATGTATTAAGAGCACTTAAATCATCATTGCCTTCCGAAGAAGCATTTCAATATGCAGAACATGTAAGCAGATTATTCGGAAATGCTGTCACAAACTAATGAATTGAAAAAAATGAAATCGGAGATTGTGGTGTTCATGTTCTTATGTGCTTTGGAGATTTCAGGTACTTAGATGGGAACAACTTCCTGCAGACACAAGGGCTCATATAGTGCGGGAGAAACAGGTAATACATATCTCTGTTTTGAGAAACCAAGAAGTCATAAGTTAATAACTCACAATGTAAGAAAATTCTCTGTTTTAGGAGCATTTCCAAAAACTGCGAATCGAAAACTCAATGAGCACTTCAGAAGCAACAGTTAAACAGGTAAAGTACATTTTTGTATTACAATAGTTCAGTCAAGCTTGTAGTATGGTCATTATATACATTTTTTTTTCTGAAATGGCAGATCGCATTTCTGCATAGTCTAGGATGCACGGTGACCCCAACATCACGTCTCCATGCGTCACGCTTGATCGAACAGTACAAATCACTTTGATATTTATATATATATAATCTCAATACGTTCACTATACAGATTGAAACATGTGTAAAATGGTCAGCCGTTTATAAAGATTGAATTTTGTCTTTGTTTTTTGGTTTACTTACGTTCGGTTCAATGCCGAAGCCACCTTCAAATACAGATGAACAAACGTGTCCTCTGAGAGACCCTTCTCGTCAACACATGCAACTGCTGCATGGTGACGCCACTGACACGTGACTTTAGTCTCCTGATCCCTTTCATATATGTAAACAATTCAATCTTCTTTTCTTAGTCAACAAAAGCAAAATGACAGATACATCTAGAACCCATCACGATATCATCGGCCGAGACCAGTACGGAATGATTGGCCGAGATCAAGACCGGTACGGTTACAAGTTATCTGGCGGCAGACAAGACTACTCCAAGTCTAGGCAGATTGTTAAAGCTGCTACGGCAGTAACCATTGGTGGGTCCCTACTTGTGCTCTCTGCTCTCACTCTTGTTGGAACAGTCATAGCTTTGACTATTGCCACTCCTCTGTTCGTTATCTTCAGCCCAGTCCTTGTCCCAGCTCTTATCACTGTAGCCCTCCTCATCACTGGTTTTCTCTCCTCCGGTGGATTTGGCATTGCTGCTATAACCGTCTTCTCTTGGATCTACAAGTAAGTTCACATCTATCTTCTAGTTTCATTTGTATAGTTTGAGCTTATGTTAGTGTGCGCATGCTTATAGCTAGGGATTAAAGACAAAAGTTGACATAGCGAGCTTGTTATGTCTCTCTCTCGCTATATATATATGTATGCATAATATGTACGATTGTGAATAGGTACGTAACAGGAGAGCACCCACAGGGATCAGACAAGTTTGACAATGCAAAGATGAAGTTGGGAACCAAAGCTCAGGATTTGAAAGACAGAGCTCATTACTACGGACAGCAACAACATACAGGTGTAGGTGGAGCTCAAAAGACTACTTAAATTAGCATACAGCTATCTTCATAGTCCAATGTCAGAGACCAGCTTAAGATAAATAAAATTGCTAAAAGCTTATATCGAGTTTCTATCTTTTATTGTACGTTCTTTGCTTTGCCCATATGTTGGGTTGCGTTTAGCTCTGGGTATTCGGTTTATTCGGTGTAAACAGTTTTTTCGGTTTTTTGGTTTGTTTGGTTTTCAAAAATTAGTTACGAAATAAAACCGAAAATATTGGTTTGTTCGGTTCGCTTTTCGGTTTGTTCAGTTCGGTTTTAAGTAAAAAAACATATTTTCGATTTCAATCTGATTAATCTAAATAAATCGAATAAATCTAAAAATTTATTTTTAGTCCGGTTTATTCGGTTTAAATTAAACCAAACAAATCGAATAAACCGGACCGAAATATGATTTTTTTCTATTATTCGGTTAACCGAATCGAAAACCGAATTAAAAATAAAAAAATTCTGATCGGTTTATTTTTTTAAAACCGATTAATTTGGTTCGGTTTTCGATAAACCGAATAAACCTGAATGTCCATGGCTAATTGCGTCTATAAAAATGGAAAATATCTTCTTATTTCGAGCACTTCTTGAGATAGAAGCATCCATGAAAGAGAAATATTATTCTAATTAAAATTTATTGCATTTATTTATTTATTTATTTATTTATTTAATATCATACGAAAACATAAATGCAAATGAGTAATCACTAATGTGTCGTGAAGAAGAAGGACCAAGCAAATCAAATCTTCAAAAGAGACATTTTGCATTTAATATTATCCATTTCATCGATAAAATCAAAACTATTTCAAATACAAAACCTAATAAATAGCAAAATCTATCGGATCCAATATTATTTTATTATTTAATTGATCAACTTAGTAAACGACCAAAAGCCAAACTCACCGAGTTAACGTACGAAACTTGTCGGAGATAAAACCATTTGA
>KE158898.1:12479-45308 GCA_000411055.1 Leavenworthia alabamica | reverse complement strand
TATTGAATTATTAAATGATAATTTTGTCCTAAATCAATTTTAATGGTATTTATGAAATATAAAGTAAATTTAATGGTATTTAAGAATATTGCAGTTTTTTAATAATAAATTGTTTTCCCTAACAAAGTGTCTAACCGTTGCTCCGTGTAGGAGGGGTAAACGGACAGACAAAGCGTGTAGTTTTCGAGTTACTTTGCTCAATGCTTCGACGTTTTTAGCTTCAAATTTTGACCATTCATTGAGTAAAGGCATTTGGAGACTAAGAACTTGGCGTAGTTTAATTTCTTGACGAAGCCTTTGAACTTCTATTAAATTTTCAACTACGTATTTTCTCATTTTGTATATCCTAAGCCAAACCCAAAACAACTGATCCTGAAACCATCACAAGAAAACAAACTTAAGAATATATGAATTATATATATATATTGTTATGTATATAGTTTTGTACCTCAACGTTGATCTTAAGTTTAGCCATAGTGGCTTCAGTTCTTGCGTTAATAAACCTCCATTGAAGTAATCTGTTTTGGTTAATCCTAAACCGGTGATTATCTTCCTCTTGAACCGGAGATACTTTCTTCTGTGTTCTGAAGTACTTTAAAACTCCGGCTACAGCTCCACTCCCACCACTTCTAATCTTGGCCACGCTTACAGGTGACTCAGGTGGCGTCATGCACATTGAAGTCACCGGATCTGAGCTGTACGGAGACGTTTTCATCGTGGAAACTCTCCCAGGTGACAACGCCCACGCCGATGGTGAGCTCGCTCCTGGTTTGACCCCTTTCGATGAAGCGTTGTTACGAGGACTGCCACGCTCACGTTGCTGCAAGTACTGAGAAAACGTGTCTCTGCTTCTACCATTGTTTATCTCGTGAGATTTTGACGCGCTGTTTCTCGCCGGGAATAGATTCTCGCCGGGTTTTGAGTTGGGTCTGGTGGATCTTGTTGTGGAGTGTGATCTGTTTATCATCACTCGTTTGCTTGAATTAGAAGGAGACGAGGAAGAAGATGAGCAAGTAGAAGACGAGTATGAAGAATTTAAAGACACTGGGAGAGAGATCGAGGAAGTTATACTCCGACTCCGGTCTGACGACGGAGACCGGACTCTGCGACTGGTGGTGGTTGACATTTCCGATGTGCTTCTTCTTTAATATTATAGGGTTAGCTTTATCATTAATACACTAGTTATTTTGTAGAATTATGATATATAATATATAGTTAGGGACTTAGGGTTATATTCAATATGTTTAATAACGTATGAGAAATGTAGGAGTTGATAGCACGTAGAGGCAGGTAAAGACACTTTTGCATGTAAGTATGTCTACATAATAAAATATTTATAATCATATTTATAAATTCTACTGTATTTACAAAAAATGATTAAATTACATGTATATAATAATGTCTAATGTCAAAGCATACGAAGGTCAGCTTAGCTAAAGACACGTCTTCGGTTTATCACTCGATTAGCCAACATGGTTTAATTAAATTGAAACACAAAAAAGTCCACCAATTCAAACTAGCACTGGGCATAATACCCGTCGGGTCGGATTCAGGTAAAACTCGATCGGATTCGAATTTATTGGATTTAGACACCTAAATTTCAGTGGAATAATTTTTGTTTTTCGGGTCGGATTCGAGTAGTACCCAGTCGGGTTTGGGTTTAAAATGTAAAATCCGACAAAAACCCAAAATAAATGGGTACCCGAAATTTTTAGGTTTTTCTTACCCGAAAACCCGAATTTACATCCGAAACCCGAATTTACACCCCAACCCGAATTTACACCCGAAAATCCGAATTTTTCCAATCCGATTACCCAATTTTTTAATCCAAAAATNCCAATCAGATTTTGGATAAAACCCGAACCCGATCCAAAATCTGCAGATAGAGAGATTATCACTCAATAAAATAATTTGAACGGTTCAACCGTATCCAAAACCCGATCTTTTAGATCAGATACGAATATACCCGAAATGGTGCCGCTTTTTGCCCGGACCTATTCATACTCGTCCCTTCAACACCAATATATATTTATCTTCTCGAATATTCGAATAATTTATTTTGGTTAAAAGCCTATTTTATTTAATACGGATTCTGAGGTTGCGTTTCTCGACCGACTGGTCAATCAAAACCCGTAAAATGTGGTAGCCCGTCACGATTATTGTAGTGGACTAGCGCGTTGGAACAGCCCAACTCGTAACTTTAATCGATAGAATCAGGGAAAAAAAAGGAACCCTAGTTCCAATAGAAGAAAACGAAACCTTACATATAAACCTACACATCACAAACCTAAGAGTAAACAAATCCATCGACGGCGATTGCGAGAACAAATCAAAATTCATCCAGCTCAGTCTTGATCCAGCTCCTTAGATATCTCCTGCTTTTGTTTCGATGGCACCGAAGAAGCCAGAAGTAATCGATAATAACCCTGCTGTGGGATCTTCTAGCGAAGAAGAAGAAGGATCATCTGGAGAAGAATCTGAGTCTTCTGCTGAAGATTCAAAGAAAGAAGAGTCTTCTAAGAAGGTTGAATCTAATTCCGAAGGCGAATCTGAATCAGATTCTGATGATGAGCCTTTGAATAAGCAACCTATTGTGACTAAATCTGTAGCTGCCGTGACTATTCCGGAGAGCTCAACGTCAAAGCGTCCTTTAAAGGAAACTGATGATGGTGAGGCTAAGAAGAAATTGAAGACATCAACAGGTGAAGTCAGGAAGATTTCTGGAGATGAAGCTAAGAAGATGTTTCAGAGATTGTTTAGTGAAGCTGATGAAATTGCTTTACTTCAAGGTTTTATTGATTTTACTTCAACTAAAGGAGATCCTTCTGAAGAAAGTGATGCTTTTTGTATCTATGTGAAGAAACTGATTGATTTCAATGCTACTAAAGTCCAAATTCAAACCAAACTACAAAGATTGAAGAAGAAGTTTACAAATATTGTGAAGAACTCACTTAAGAAAGGAAAAAATGAAGATGAGATTGTGTTTTCTAAAGAACTTGATCAAAAAGCTTTTGAATTGTCTAGAAAGATTTGGGGAGTAAATGGTGTTTTAGCTTCTAAATCAAGGAAGAAGCTTGGAGGAACCTCTAAAGACATTAAGTTAATGTCTCACTCAACGCCTAAGAAACAAGAAGAACACATAAAGGTAGAAAAAACAGAGACAAAGGTTATGAACCTTCCTCGTCCCTCTATCGCTAAAGAGATTGCAATGTTCTTTAACTCAGAGAATGCAAGTGTTTGTGGTTTAGATGAATCAACTATAGTTGAAGGTTGGGAGAAGGTTGCAAATGGAGCAATGAAGAAAGAAATGGAGGAGAAATGGAAGAAGCTTAAGGCAAAACAAGTTGAGTTATGTCTACAGAGGACTGCATTGGTAAATGAAACTGCAAAGATGATATTTAAAACCAATATGTCCTGAGTGGTTTGGCTTTACTCTTTAGGTTGTGGAAATAATCTTGTCTTAAGTCTTCTTTGTTAGTGTTTATCTTTTTATGCAATCCTTATGTTGAATGCTTGGTTTGAGTATAAGATCGTCTTTGATTATTGTTTACTTCTCTTGTTTGGTTTAAACACTTTGTGATATAACTCTTAACCCTTTTTTCTTCATGTTAAGTAAATGGACAAACATGTAAACCAGAGTTGCAGTTCTTTTAGATGGTAGATGAAGAACAACACTAACAACTGTGAATGAACATAAGGCATTGTGCATCATCCAACATTCAAAGCTTCACCATCTGTAAATAGAAGGCATTGTGCATCATCCTTTGCTATAGAGAAGAAGAGGCACCAGTGTATAAACAAGGTGATGATGCCCTGGTGGTCTGGAGAGATCTTGTCGCAGTCTGACCTCAGGCTGCAATCTTGAGGGAGAGTAACACCTCTATGTAGCTCCTCTTTTGGCTGCTGCTACATCTCTTGTATAAGAATGTGTAATTCACAATAAAAACAAGTAAATTAAATACAATAGCCTGTTAATGTTGTAATACTCCGACCGCCACCGTTCGTGAGCACATTAATGTTCCCTCTAGGCCCGTGGACGACCCCTTGCCAACTTTAGGCCTCATGGGCCTCTACATCCTTTCTAGGTCCATTGGGACGGTCGGTGCATTATTTTTCTGAGGTTCAAGATTTTGTTTACTGTCCCTACAAATCACCACATGATCTTTTCCCGTGCGTTGGCCTCACTTACACAATACCGACAATCATTTCCCGGTAGGTCACCCGTTCTACTATTACTCTATCCCAAACACTTTTAACTGTAGAGTTACGAATGAGTGGTTGACCGAAAAGATAAATGCACTTTGGTGACATAGGTAGTCAAATCAAATGTCTTAAACCTCTTCTCATGCACCACCATATACCAGAATCTGAGAGGTTACAAATGTAGTATATCAACATATATGTAAACTCAACTTCGAAAGTATTCTCATATTTCCACTAGACACTTCTATATACGCAATTCATGTAATCGGTAATCAATTTGTATGATGTATATACGCAAAAAGATGATTAATATATACTTAAAAAATGTTGATGTTTCTCCGAAATAAGAGATCTGGTCCATGTTCATATTACATTCACATCAAATCCAGATCACGTGCCACCTTGCTTAAACACCGGAATGAAGTAATATCTTTGTTTACAGCATAATGATTAGAGGGAAAAGAGACCGACATATATAAATGGTTAATAGTTTTTGTCAAACAGAATAAAATGTAACATGATCGAGTAATAAAATAACATAACATACACATTACTCACTGTGAAGAATATTTTATACTATTTTTAGACTTTTGTAATAATTATAATCCAATGTGTGTATATATATATACATACACTTACTACACTAGTCACTACATACATAGTTTCATAGTTTCGTCAAAGGTTTGCATTTTTATATTCTCTCTCGAAACCCCGAAACTACAAAACAACCAAACATGTTGCGTTTAGTGATACTCTCTCTACCTCTTCTCGTTTTCATCAACTCATCACGCTTTCCATAAACAACAGCCACTCCACCAACCAAATACCAAAACGACACAACATTCATTAAAAAGGCATGCAATTCAACAACAAACATTGCACAACATCGCTCAGCCTTTAACGTCAGATCTAGGGATGTGCAAAATAACCAACCCGAAATACCCGATCCGAAACCGATCCAAAAAACACTATCTGAATCCGAATTTGAAAAATTATTTCATTGGGTGTTAGACTCCTAAACCTGAAAACTCGTACCTGAATCCGAATCCGTCGGTTAAAACCCGAAATCTAATTATATATATATTATATATATAAATAATTGAATTATTCTAAAATTTTTAGTTATATTTGTGAAATTTTAGTTAATATTTTTTAAATTTAATAATTTTTTTTCCTTTTTCAATATTTCTTCACCCAAAAGCGATACGTACCCGAATCAGAATCTGAACCGAACCCGACAAAATTATTTTATTGGATACTAGACTCCTAAACCCGATATATCCGAATCCGATTCATTTACCCGAATGCCCAGCTCTAGTCAGATCCGCCAAAAGCGATTTTTTTTTTAAATATAAATATTTCTTTGAACGTTTTAATATTTTTTCTGACAAGTAAACAATATAAAAATACAGAAAATTCTATAATTCACCAATCAAACCAAGTTGCATCTTCAAAACCCAATAGAGTAACTCAGCTCCTCCATGACCAACTCTGTTTTTTAACCTTTTGAAATATTCTCAATGCTTTGAAGCAAAATCATTGATCAAAGCCAAGGCATTACTCGTATCTTGCGCCACACGCAAGATTTGTGTTCTGATAGAACTTTTCAACTCTCCATTCATGGCCTTTCCTCCAAACCCATCAAGACACGTTGTTTCATCTGTCAAAGCCGCACTTGTCCAAGTTCGGACATTACTCAGACAAAACCAAAAGTCTTCTCCACTATCACCATCTTCAATACGCTTAAGTTCCTTCAGAGACTTGCTTAACCTATCAACAGAATCTCCCATCTCCTCTATACAGTCCAATACAGCTCCGTGTTGCCTCTTTGTGATTCCCTTATAGTCAATCATCTCTGAGACATAAGTTTTGGCTAACTTTGCTCGTGTAATGCTAACAGCAAGCGCTGTCTCAGCAAGCTTACGTGGCTGCTTCTTGATCTCGCTTGCATATGAAGATAGAGACTCAAAGCATAGGTCTGGGTAAGAAGTTGTTTCACAAGAGGTTTTGATGAACTCTGTGTTATCACCACTTGATTCCTCTTCAAGGCTTCTGGCCATGGCTATTGCTGCAATGGATAGATATAGAACAAAGAGAATCAGATTAAGCTCAAAACTTCTCGCCATTTTTCAACTGAGCAACTTAAAGTGTGAATAGAAAAAAAAAACTGGATTCAGGGTTTTATAGAGAGATTTAAAACACAAAGCACTATTCTTATTTTAGAGTAAAAATAGGAGTTAGTTGAGAGTTCAATAAATGTGAATAGTATTAAGAACTGATGATAAGAGCTGGAACTGAATCGTCTTCGTTTACCCTCTTTAATAGTCACGGACAATCGGATTGGGTTGTTCGGATCGTATCGGTAAAATCCGAAATAGATCGGATTCGGGTTAATCGGATATGGGTGAATAAGTTAATCAGCACAGTTTTATTTATAGTTTTGATTTTGGATCGGATCGGTTTAAAATAATCAATTTATTCGGTTTATTCGAGTTATTCGGATTAATCCAAATTTTTTTTGCATTAATCCAAAGTTTTTTTCAGTTTTTTCGGTAAATTTTAAAATTTTCAAATAACCTGATCCGTTTATTCCGAAGGCACAAGACTATTCTTTAAGACTGCATCACATTATGTTAAGAAATTTTTATCTTAAATATGCAAGTGGTGGGTCCCAAAGCACGTGACCAATGACTAAAACCCATGTGACTAAGCACTGTTCACGAGAAATGCTTTAAAAAGTCAAATCTAGTAGAACAAGACATCCCATGAGAATCTAGTAAAAACGTCATGTGATAAGTTTCTGTATCAACAAACAAGTCTCTTGTGTATGTATAACAGCTTCTCATACAGTTGGACCAGCCTCTTGAACAGTCACTGAGTATTGAATAGGCCTCTTTTGGCGACCCTTGAACAATCACTGAGTACTGAATATGACATACTTTCAAACAACAAGACAAGATCAGTCTCAATGTGTTTGTGTTGATCCTTCAAAAGGTTAAAACAGCTAGTGAATACTACTCTGAGGTGAACTGTGAATTGTTAGTGCATGATTTTATTTAGCAATGTATTTTTCTGTTGTGTTCAATCGAACAAATACATCAAGAGTCCCAAAAAATGATCTCAAAATATCATCACCATCTTTGAGGTGAGCTTCTTTGGAGATTGAGGTTATAACTTAAGTTTGCTCAGAAATGTTTAAGGTAAGCCATGATAATAAGCTTGCTTTATCCTGCAGAATAATTTTGCAGATTTCTCTAGCAGGTATCAAGTTTCATGGAAGTAAAAAATCTCCTGCATTGTTACCTTCTAATAATTTGGATCATCTAAATGTCCAAAGGTCTGGTTCCAATGACTTGAAGCTTCTTCTTGTGTTCGCATAACCCATATATGTTTTCCTGCATCTGCTTTCTCTTGCTCTTCTAGAATTTTCTGTAACATAACAAACACATTCATATTCATTTACAGTAGAAACTGCACCAATGTTTTGTGTCGTATATACTATAATATTAGACAAGGTGCAGATAGAAAAAACAGAACTGATGCTGAAATGAAAGCTACACCAAGTGAAATCGAGTTTGAATCCTACTTTAAAAGAAGTGTGATTCACATATTTCCAAATTATAGCACTTCAGATAGATGATGCTAATGTTCGATCATTTTAAGTAGACAAAAGTAATGAAAAATGAACCAAATTTAAGATCGGAAAAAGCAACAAACCTCGGCTTCAGAAGCTTTTTTCGTCTTTAAAGAGAGACAATCAAAGAGATCAGAGAACTTCTTAGTACAATCATCAAGCTTTCCAACCCGATAATACTGCTGCATTTGGTAAAATGGAGCTGCAAAGTGATTAACTTGAGTTAATCTAATGTCAAGTAACAAAAAAAGAGTATAGCTTATATCAATGGAGACAATAAAACATCACAGATGAGTTAAAATGCAACATAAACAATAAACTACAGATACATGATCTAACAGAGAAAAGAACACAGAACACATAAATCTATGAATCAAATCAAAACAGTTTAGTATATGATTAAGCATTCTAAGACTAATGTCATTTGTTTCATCCTCAAACCTTTGTATGTCTCATCGTCATTGCTGGTTATGTTGGACCATCTATTCATCCCTTCAACAAAACATACATTGTAGAAATGGTTTCAGAGATCCTTTTGAAGTCATTTTTAAACTTTGACCAAAGTTGATTTAGTGTATAACAAACGCAAAACAAGTCATGAAAACTACAAAATCAGTCGTTGACAAGAACACAGCACAATTACGAAATGCATAAATCTCAATCAACTTCAGATTTTGATTCTACTGGAGTAATAATTTCCAATTAGCTTCACTAGCTAAAGCTATTGAGTTGGAGAGCAAATCGAAGATGTAGAATTAGATAACAGATATAAGGGAAAGGAAGATATACAGTAGCAGAACCAGAGAGCGTCGAAGCATTTAGTGCAGGAGACGCGTCGTCGCACAGCTGAAGAGTCTTCGTTCTCTGTGCTCATCGTGTCTGCTCAGTTCGGGAACGAGAAACGGGTCAGGTGATCGGTAGTCTCGGGTTTAGATTTAGGGTTTTTCTGCCACCAAACATATTTCTTTTTTTTTTTTCGTTTAAAAGACAAACAATACATCAGTTAATATTTTAAACTTAATAAAAAATGGATATTCTTTATTAAATTTATAAATTAAAAAACTAATATAGAGCTGATGTATTTAAAAAAGTAAATAATAACACGTTAAATAAATATGATTATAAATGAATAACATTTAGTTATAATGTTTAATTGATTTTTTGAATTATTTATTGATAATTAAATGAAAATAAAAATTTAAAATTAGAAAATTTTCAATTTATTGATATTTTAATTATGCAGTATTAAGGTTCTACCCAAATAGCAAAATATAGAAGAGAGCAATCGATTTGAATTTTTTTTAATTAAATCTAAATACTTGTGATGATATGTAAATTTAACAAAATTTATTTTATTTTATTTTTGTAAAACAATATTGTAGGATTTCTTCATTAAAATTGACAGTTTATATTGTTATCTTTAAACAAATTCAATCATTTCATATTATGAAATTCCTCTAATTTAACATATCTATCCGTCAATTTAATTGTAAAAATTTTGTTCAATATTTTTAAAAGATTCAACAATTTATACCAATTGCAGAATATGTAATAAAAAGTGGTCAACATATAATTTTGAACTTATATATTAAAACGACTCTTTGGAATGAAAATATTTTTTATTTCAAGTACAAAATCTTAGGATGACAATTTTGTGAAACAATCGAAGATATACCAAATTATTAGTTTTTTCATTAAATCTCAAATTTAATAATATAATTCTCACAATTAAATTAAACGTGCATCAACTAAATTAAACGTGCAATGATGCGTATGATCATATCATAGACATATGAAAATGAACACTCACTAAACGAGTCGGTAAAGACAATATATCACAATTTTTATGAAAGAATATTAGTCAAACTGTTTTTTTAGCCAAAGAGATTACGTTACGTTATCTTTTTTCTATTTTAATATCTTAAATTGAAAATATTACAAAATTATTAAATTTAAATGATTTTTTCTCAGATAACTAAAATCTATAATTTATATATTATATATTTTCTTTCTTAAGAACAAAATTATAATATATATCTAGTTTTTATTTCATTTCTTTCCCCAAACCATAAAAGTTATTTTTTTCTTGATATTCTTTGCTTATAATTTATAGATGTTTAAAGCAGTTTTTTCTGAAAAATTAAGATTTCATTCATGACCACTCTATATTTTTTTATTTCTTTGTTAAGCATTTACTTATCTGTAATATTTTGATTTTACCTCTTATCTCTAAATCTTTTACTTTAAATGTTGGCGATCACAATGATTAAGAGTCTAGACTCTATTGATTTGTCATAATCTTTTCCAAAAGAAGAAACATTAATCTTAGATGGGATTATTAAATATTGTATTCTACTAATAGATTTCATGTGTTATTTAATTATATATATAAAGTATAATAAAATATATTATTATTAAATTAAATATTTATTTGTTGATTTTAAAATAATTAAAAACAAAATTTATTCATTATTGATTTGATTTGATTACATTTAAATTTTAATTGTTGATTTTGTTACACTAACCTTTTTTCTGTATTACACTTACCACTATATCCACTGTTACTGTGAGTGCAGCTCCTTGTTTCAGTTTAGCAATGCGGTCGGAGAATACTTCCACTGAGCTGAAAAATAAGAGAGAAAGACCAAAAAAGTATAATCTCGATGGGACTTTGGCCGTGGTGCCTTTCTCGCCGATTCCAATCTATTCTTCCATTCCATCGGAGCATCCTCCACGGAAACGTGAAAGAGGACGTGGCAAGTCCAATCAATGGATAAAGAAGTTTCAGTTTGATAGAACTCCTGGTAAGTCACAAGTTTTAGCAGTTTTGTTAGTTATCCGACTCATATGGAATAAGAATAAGAGTTTTTGACTCTGAAGTCTTAAGCTAAATGTGGTTTATGTTAACATTAAGAATAAGAATTAGAAAGTATTTAATGTTTTGCCACCTACGAAAATGTGGTTTATGTTAACATTAAATACCAAAAAAAAATTTTGGCCTATGGGCAATGACCCCTTTGCCACCTCTATTGAATCGGGCCTGATGATTACAAAACTCTTCTACAAATAGAAACTTCCAAAATCATTACATATTCTGCTTTTGTAGTATAATAAACTAGAGATGAGAACCAAAGAAAAACAAAGACACTGTCTGTATTCTTCCTTGGCTTTTAAGTAATGTAAGAATGTAGTGAAGTTGTATATATATACCATTTCAACTTGTTCGTGATTGATTTTTAAAACTCAATAAAATTTGTCTTTAAATTTTTTAAAACAATAATATACTCTTTTACAGTTAAAGGTAGTTAAAAAAAAAAATTACAGCAACATCTATATTCATTTCCACTTAGATAAATATCTTTTTAAAACTGTTAAATTATTTCAATAGGTATAAAAACATTGGATATGGGATCTGTATATGTAGCCATTTAAAATCTAAAAAAGAAAACAAATTTTTAAAATATAGTAAATATAGTTTTTAAGTGTTTTGATTCAAAGTATACCCAAAAAACATAGATCACATATTATTTCATTACAAAAATTAGATATATGCAATATATCACATTTATTTTTATTAGCATAATATTGGAATATCTCCATTATTCAATATACATAATAGAAATAATCTAATATTATAGTAACAAAATATATTCTAATATAACAAATAAAGGAAATAAATCAATAATTTTGAGTATTTTGACTAGTAGGGTTTTGGTTAAATTATATAAACTAGTTTCATGCATGGCCACAACTCTTCAGATTCATATTTTTACGAGAATACAAAAACTCTATGTCTAATAGAAGAAGATCGAGTAGTCCGACGATATTCTCCGGAGATTTCGCCGATGACAAATATTGGAATGGGGAAGACTTACCGGCAATAGAGTTCCGGTCACCGGAAGATGAGGCTTGGTACGACGTAGAGGTTTCGGAAATGTGCGACGGTTTGTGGATTAGTTTCAAAGGCTTCACTGAAGAGTACGACGAGTTTTATACACCGGAGAGTTTCAATAACTCCGACGAGATTCAAGAGTTTGAAGAGAGGTTTCGAGTTTCTTCTGAACAGATGAAAGATCTTGAATGCCCAAAGGTTGTTGAAGGTACCAAGGTTTGCGCCACGTGTCCTTCTGAAGATGACAATTTCTACGACGCTATTGTCGTTGAGGTGAGAATTTTGAAATTAATTCGGTTTAAATTGATTTTGAAAGACTAATAACCCGGTTTAATTGATTTTGAAAGACTAATAACCCGGTTTAATTGGTTTTGAAAGACTAATAACCCGGTTTAATTGATTTTGAAAGACTAATAACCCGGTTTAATTGATTTTGAAAGACTAATAACCCGGTTTAATTGATTTTGAAAGACTAATAACCCGGTTTATTCACTTGTGGTTATTGTAATAGGTGAAGAGGATAGAGCATGAACGTGACGAGGAAGGGAACGAAGTTTGTAAATGCAATTTCAAACTTCGCTGGGAACATGGACCTTGTGCTAACGAAGTGACATCTGCAAAGGTTGGAGACATTTGTCTTCTTAGTCCAGATGATTATGAAATGGATCCTAAACTGGTGTCTTTCTTGAAAGAAGCTAGAAGAAAGTTTAATGGAGAAGCATGTCAACAAGGTTTAGTATTATTCTTCTGTTTTGTCTTGTAGTTGAATATTTTCATCATGTAATGGTTATTGGTGTGATAACAGGGGAAGAGACAGAGTGGGAAAAGACAATCAAGAATATCAATTCTGCTATTCAAAGAAACTTAGGCGTCTCTGCTTCAAAGTATCAGACTCATGGTTAAACTATAAGTGTGTTTTGTTGCTTCACAATGTAGTGATTGTGTGCAATAAAGAAGATGGAAAAGTTTGGTTTTATTGTCTTTAAACTATATGTAAACTCTGGCTTTTGTTGTTCTGATACTCTTTTATTTGATAAATTGAACTCTTGTTATGCAACCCTTGGCTCAAAAGGTCTAATTAATGAACATATGGGTTCATTGATATTTTACTTCTTAGCATTTAGCACATAAGAAATGGAAATTTTACCATGGGTCCAGTATGAATAAACATTTTACCATTAAATAGTAAAAATGAAAGAACCAGTGCCAGTCTTGAGTTTCGTTCGGCTAGAAACGTAAAACTAAATTTGGCCTTTTATACATAGCAAAAATAAAATTTCTTAAAAAATTAGCCCATAACTCATAAACTTTTCGTGAGACCTCAAACCAATACTTAATGTGCTTGTGCTCGTGGACTGCTCTGGAGAGAACATGAACATGAATCAAAGGTAATACTATCATCATTGACTAACATATTATTGTTCCCAAGTTTATAAATTATAATAATCAGGAGTGTTATTGTGTGAAAAAACAAAACAGTTTTGAAAAGATCCAAGAGTTGAGGAAAGATTCAAAATCTTTGGCAGCTAACTAAAACACACTTCAAAATCTCTATCATAGATTCAATCTTTTGAAAGATCTCTAAGATTACTTGGCTTATTTAACATTAACCATTTCGACATCAAAAGTCAACCAAGCGTTAGGAGGAATCTGGGCACCAGCACCACTCGAACCATACCCCATTGATGGAGGTATTGTGAGTTTTCTTTTGTCACCAACACGCATACCTGTGAAACTCAAAAATCTTACTAAAACAACATGACATTTTTTATACAAAGTGAATAAAACCAGTAAGAAACTTAGGTTACCATTAACACCAACATCCCAACCCTTAATGACTTGTCCAGCACCTGCATGTTACAGATCAAGTAAGTCGCTACCAATTTCCAAAGCTATTGTTTTGCATTGATTTAAGATACAAACCTAGACGGAATTTAAAAGGTTTTTTTCCAATGTTAGAATCGAAAATCTTCCCATTCTTCAGAAGCTTTCCGATATAGCGGACAGCAACCTACACTCAAAGACAATTGTGTAAGAGTTTTCACCAGAGCTAAAGGTTCTAATAAGAGGCATTTGTTTCGTTCTTTAAACTCCAAAATTGTTATCATACTAGACACTACCACCTTGTTGCATTATCTACATGACATTACAGTTATCGTATGATATATCATATATTAGAAAGTGCACAAACCGTTTTCCCAGGTTCAGCTTTCTTGGCGTTGGGTTTGCCCATGTGTAACTCTTCAACAACGAGGCCATTTGGGTATGTCCGTACTTGAGAAGACTTGGTGGAATCCTCTTTAGTTTGCTTCTTAATGCTGCTTGAACTGGGATTACCCTCTACTGTAGCTTCCACACTTGAGTTCTGCTTTTTATTTTTCTTCTCAATAGATTTAGCCGCGGTCTTGGAGGTTTCACCCCTGCAACAATACCATAAAAGCACATGGATTTTTTAGACGAGAAAAGCTTTGCATAAACCATTGTCTACTCATAAAACAGTCTTTACTTGTGGCCTAATGATTTCTACTAATCATTCAAATATCTACTTCCTGATATTTTACAAATGACATTAATACTCTTTATGTTTATCCACAAAAAAAAAAGAGTCAACAAGTAAAGAAATAAGAGTTCTTACATGGCACTGGTTACAGTTTCATTTTGAGCTTTCTTGTCTGAAGAAATTTGGTTGCTTTCCTGCTTTTTCAGCACATTTCCCTCTTTATTCTCTTCTTTCTGATTTTTCTTCTTTTTAATCTTGTTTACACTGGAACAGGTTTTAGAAACAATTCATATTTTGTACAATACTTGTTAATATAAATTAGAGATCTAAGAGAACAGTACCTTTCTTGAACACCATCTTGCTCAGAAGCCTTGGCTTTCCGCTTTTTGTTTCTACCTTGTTTGTCATTATCCATGTCCTTCAAACCTGACTTGTATACTGGTTCAGATGCTTTTTCTTTGGTAATAGGTAAACCGTCTTCATCTTCATCCTCGCTTTCCAGAACCGGAACAGGGGGGGTACTCTCTATGGCAACAATTTCCTTCTTTGCATTCTCATTTTTGCTAGCTTGATTCTTCTTTTTGATTTGTTTTGCCATATTATCTTTGGCAGGTTTCTCTTCATTTTCGATCTCCTCAATAACAACTGGCAAAAGTATCATTCAAACTTATATTTAATAGCACAAGGAAAGATGAAGAATCATGCATCATTTGTATATGCTTATACTACAAAACATAAATTTGGAAGATGATCTGCATCCAAGAGCCACACATGTACATATATCTGTTAAAAAATACCTCCGCTTTTTGGCACAGAAGATCTCCGATACATTTCAAGATCGCTATCAAGGAAGTCCTCAAATTCATGGTCATGATCCTCTTCACTATCATAGTCAGATAACTCCCCTGACTCAGATTCACCAATATCCATACCATCATCTCTAATATTGTCGCAATCGCAATGAAAGAAAACAAGAAAAACAATGATCTGCTAAGAAAAAACTAATAACAATAGGAAGGATACGATTCATCTTCATAATCCTGCTGCTCATAAGGCTCTATGAATCCAGAGAGGTGAATACTTCGGTCACCAGTAACCGAGAATTCAACAGGCTCATCATCAACATCAAATTCGAGATTCAGAGAGCAACATTCAGTTTTGTTAGGTAACAATGAGCACAAATAAATCGGAGACTTGTCACCAATCGAACACTGAATCACACTCTTCTCTTTTCCTGAACCTGCGCCTAGAGTTGCCTGAATCATGCCATGATACATACATTACATCAAAAATATACATCTACACATTTGCAGATTCCATATCAGTATATCTACACAAAGCTACATTTACACATTTGCAGATTTCATATCAGTATATCTACACAAAGTTACAATCAATTTGCTAACAAATCAACTCCACGTTGAAGAAGATTATACCTGAGTCACATGAAGCTTCCCTTCTTCGGTTTCATGAGCTTGAGGTTTCCCAGGTTTCACTTCAAGTCCTGTAAATGTTAGACTCAAATCAGAACAAAAATCAAATCAATGAGAATCAGGTATATGAACGAATAGAGAAACTAACCCCAGAACCCCATCTTCAATTAGAAGTTCAAATAAACGAAGAGGTAACTTTGTTCTACAGACTAAAACCCTACTCTGGGGTTTTTGCAGACGTTTTATAGAGAGATTGATTGATTTGATTATATGGTTTCCAGAATTTTCGACGGTTTGATTTTGGTAATTTGGGCCTTTATAGTTTGAGTTTTAACTTTAATGGGCCTGTAACAAAACACTTAGAATTTTCGTTTTTTAATACTTCACTACTCTTACAATTGTTTAAAATTAAAACAAAATTTTATAATTTTCAAACAAAATTTCATAATCGATAATGTTACGTTTATATGCGATTTAAATATATTTTTTTACGCTATAAAATTATTGACTTTTGACAAGGAAATAACAGACTATAAAAAACATGAATTAACAATTAAAAAGCACACAATTATTATTTCAAAAAATAAATAAATATTTGTATTTTGCCACGTTATAAAGGATCCTTTAACTTCAAAGTTCAAACACTATATTTTAATTCAACATAAAATAAAATAAAATGAAAAATAATTGGGTTGTTACTGTAGAAAATGCGGCTCTTGTTTGTAACCGTCCGATCAAAAAGTCTAAAGAGAAGCTTTTAGTTTAGTAAGTTGCTCCGACAAGTCATTTTTGTGTATAATCAAATTAGAAATAATTCAACCTTTGCATTGACAACCATCGATTCGACGTCGTACATTGGTTGATAATAAAAACGTGCTTCTTATTTTTTATTACCAGATCACATTAGCTTTGACCACTTCAACTACTTTTTAAAATGTCCAGATAACAAGTATAAGCTTTTGCAAATTCTACGTTAACTGTCGAAAATTTTGAGTAATTATAATATCCCAACCGTCACCATCGGTTAACACATCAATGTCTTATCTAGATACGTGGACGATCCCATGTTTTTTTTAAACCCAATCTCTAGGTCCATTGTACTTCACTTTCATCCGACGGTTGGTGCATTATTTTTCTGATGCTCTAAAACTTGTTTAGTGTCGCTACAAAACACCACATGATATTTTCATGTCCGTTGTCCTTATTTACACAGTACCGATAATCACTTCCCGATAGATCACCTATCCTAATACTATTCCAGTCTAAGCACGTTTAACTGTAGAGCTATGAATGAGTAGTTGACCGAAAAGATAAGTGCACTTTAATGACATAGCTAGCCAAATCAAATGTTTTAAACTTTTTCTCATGCATTAACATATCAGATCTTGAGATGTTACGGTAATAGTAACGAGTCTTAGAAATGATATATTTTAAAAGGTACACTATATCTAATTTTAAACTTTTAAAATGGTACGTAATAAAATTTGTGAAATTTTGTAATGTCACATATTGTCTAAAAATGTTTATTTAGCTAACCAAACAAGCCTTTTAAAACGTATAAGCTCAAACATTAAAATGAAAAATAAAAAACACATATAATTGGTTCTTTATATAATAAATATATTAATATTAATAAAAAAAGGTGACAAGGGATTCGTGACAGATCAGAAGGATTTGCTTTACCTTGAAAAGATAACCCTTTACCAAAAAAGCTTATTTTTCTCTTTTAAATAAAATAATAATAATGGACTGTGTAAGGATATCATATCATCGTATTTATATTAAAAGCATATTATATATTATATTATATAGTATTTTCTTAAGAACAATATAAATACATTGCATCATGCGATACGCAATGGATATGGAGACGTTTATTAAACACATGTGAATAAAGACTAGTTGCAGTGTGAGCAGGTGCATATTAAAAAGTACGGAGCCCACGAGTGTCCATCACAAAATCAACGGTTGAGATTTGTTCATTTATTTATGTATCCAAATCTTATGACACATTTGGGCTCCACGACTATATTTATGTTTAATGATTTTTAATTCGAGTCGTATCGGATCATTATTTCTTTACGACAAATATGTCCGTGTTTTTTCTATTTTCTCGCATAATATTTCCAACAAATCTTTATTCTTTATTTAATTATTTTATAATACATAGTCTCTTATCATCTTTATTTTCATTATTTTTCTTCTAAGTTTTAGTTTCTTGAAATTCAATTGTTTTTAATGTCTGAAAACTTTAAATTTCTTATTCAAAATTAAATTTTATATTTTATCAAAAAAATAAATTTGAAATAAAATATTTTCATGGTATTTTATCTTTAGAAAATAATTTTTTTATGAAAGATTAATCTACTATTTATTAAAAATATTAATTATACAAAAAATTATTAACAGTATATATTAATTATATTGTTATATTATTTGTATATATTTATTTATAATTTTAATTAAAATATTTTATCACGTGGTATTATCTTAATTATAACTTCTCATCCTAAAATTCTACAAAATATAATCATATCTACTAACATATAATTATTAATAAATCTATAATATATAAAAAAATAATTATTAATATATTATATAAAGTAAACAATATAAAAACTAATAAAAAATATCAAAAAAATACATATTTTAATTATTATTACGTCTTTGATTTTTTATTTTAAATTACTATATATAAAATACACTACAATTTTATTTTATATATCTTATAAGTAAATATTTACTTTTTTGATATTATTTTGAAAATCTATTTATAATTTATTTTATATTTATTTTTAGGACAAGGACTCAAGCCCGAGGCTAATCCCATTATATAAAACAAATGAAAACATATTTCATAAATATATAATTATATAGTAATTCCTGAAGCTGCATTATTTGGTTCTCTTAATTATTTAATATTTAAAGAATGGTCCTCCCTCTCACCTAAGGAGACATAAGAGAACCATTTGGTTCTTTAAGACAACATCCTTCAATAAAAAAATAAACAAGTTAAACTAAGATCTGACATTGTTAAACCTCAAAGTGTCAAACTATGGATCCTTATCAGAATCTCAACCCGACAGGGTACCAAAGACAGAGACCGTTTGTCTCATCCGGCGACGGTGGCAGCAGCGGTGGTTCTGGTATGGCTCATGGAACAGATGACAACAAGAAGAAAAAGAAACTTCTTCACCGTGACATCGAAAGACAAAGAAGACAAGAAATGGCTACACTCTTCTCTTCTCTTCGTACTCAGTTACCTTTACAATACATTAAGGTTCATATTCTTACTTAGTTTTTTTCTCAAAGTTTATTTCATTTTTTCAAGATTTTGTGAGATTTGTCTTTTAGGGTTATGAATATGTTTTTTATTTGTAGGGGAAGAGAGCTGTTTCGGATCACGTACAAGGAGCGGTTAATTTTATAAAGGATACAGAAACAAGAATTAAAGAACTAAGTGTAAGAAGAGATGAGTTAAGTAGAGAAACGGGTCAGAGTTATAAATCTCATCCGGATCTAGTTGGATCCGAGTTAAGCAAATCGGATCCGGCTAGTGTGATAGTGCAACCACATGTGAGTGGTTTTGAAGTAGTGGTGAGTAGCAACTCCTCGGGACCTCAAGCTTTACCACTTTCAAAAGTGTTGGAGACACTTCAAGAACAAGGTCTTGAAATAATAAGCTCTCTTACCACAAAAGTTAATGAGAGACTCATGCACACTATTCAAGTTGAGGTATGGTTATATAACATGACATGTTAGTTGAAGTAAATCTAGGGTTCTTATTTTATGTGTTTAATACAGGTTAATAGTTTTGGATGTCTCGACTTAACTTGGTTGCAACAGAAACTAGTTGAGGAGTTGATAGTTTCAACGAGTCGGTACTAGATCAGAAACATAACATTCTTAGTCTTGAAGAGTTTCTTCATCGTATGATCTCTTTTCCCTGAGCTCTTTGTTTACTTATATGTGTAGGTTTATTATAAAACACTTGTTTTTGTAGATATCTTATGTTCCCTGCTCTAGTTATTCATGAACTTAGATATATAGAGACAAGATTTGACATGGTTTTGGTGCATCAATGGAACATAAACAAGGAGTACTTTGGTTCATAAAATAACTATAGTTGATGTTCTAGTGAACTAATCTCATGCTATATATATGCTAATGCAGAAATATCTAAAGCCTTCTTGAAATTTCATGTTAAGAAAGGGTTCTTGAAGTGATGAAGGTGCATTCGTGGATTGAGCCTAGCTTCGGTTTAAACAAGTTCAAGTGCGTATTGATGTCATGTTTCAAATTGATTTTTATGGCTATATCATATAATTTCATTATCATTCACCGGTCACAAGTTAAAGACCGATCCGTGTGATGTTTTCATTAGAACATTTTTTCAGAAACAAATCCTTTTTTTTTATTACCACCAAATTTAAGCAACATGTTTCCCTTTTATAATAACATCTTGTGTCATACCATTGTTATGTTTTATTGAGGATTTTAGTATGGAAATAAGGTTTTGTATAATATATCCTTACATGAATCGTTAAAACATTTTGGAATCATAATCGAAAAAGGCATAGTGAAATAAAGTACAATACAATAACATGATATATCATATAGTTCTAATTGAAAAAGCTAAGTAGCACTGGGGCAGGTACGGGAACAAGAAACAGGACGGAAAACGATAAACTAAAAAACTAAGAATACGGGGACGGCATATATACATTAATAATAATATAAAAATTATTCATAAATATAATTATATAAATATAAAAATTAATTTTTTAAGTTTTAAAAACATTATATTTTAATATCTAAAATACCAAAAAATAACCTAAATTCAGAAAATATTTCCATAATACCAAAATACCAAAAATATTTTAATATCTAAAATATCAAAATTCTAAAACGCACACTTGTACCCATGCAAGTTCGGATACGGAAAACGTCATCATTTTGCCGTCCCCGGGCTTCCTAGTGAAAAAGTATGAAGCAAAAGGGTAGGTGAGAAGTGAGAACCATCTTCTTGGCTATATAGATCATCAACCTAGCTAGCTACTTATTTCTATTCTCTATCAATATGAATATATGATCACCTTGGTTATCTTGGATATTTTATGTGGATTTTTAATATAAATTTTGAAAAGGAAACTGTTATTAAAGAAGAGATGTTATGAAGTTAGTTATACAAACCATTCGAAAGTGGATACATTGGAATATCACATAGCAATACTAACCATGAATTTGCCACATTTAAATCGTTTGGCCACCGGGGCATTCATATGGTCTTTCCGGACCCCAGGATTAGTCGGTGTTGGGGGATTATGCGCATGTCTGCAGTATGAGTTTGCCACCCTAAGCTGTATCAGAACTGACGGTCCCTAATTCAGCCGGATTACCTGAATTATAAAAAAAAAAAAAATACTAACCGTGAAATCATATCGTTGATAACCCTAGCACAAACATACGTAAAGATGACATCATTATTTCCATATTTTAAAGTATATAATATATATGTGTATATGAAAAAATGTTTATATATATATAAGCACAAGACCTCGCTTCATCACATGTCAATGTAAATGACATAACAAATGATGATTTTATTACTAATTACCTTTTTAATAATTTGATATATCATTTTGAAAATACTAATTTTAATTTAATTCCATATTATAAATGATTATTTTAATTGAGACTAGTACATCTAAACTTTAGCAACATTTGAAAACACATTATATTTTAATTTTACATATCCCCCAAATCGTGGTTTCTTTTGCCTCTCCTCTTGTCCAAAAACATATAAACATAATCTTATATTATATTAATAATAATAACTCAAAAATTTAAATGTAAATTATCCACTTGAATTAATAATTAAATCCCACGAACATAAGCAAAGTTGATGGTAGTTCAAATGTTCTAAGCACCAACTTATGAGATACGCATTATGAGTAGTTGAGATCTCCTTAATATTCGTTTGATATCTTTATTCTTATCATTATTGGTATTTGGTAATTAAATTAATCATTAATTTTGAGTTGTCATCCATAAATAAACAAAAGAGATGCTGTCCAACAAATTTATGGTCATCAAATCGGATTGTGTTCCAAAATAAAGATAGTCTCATATGTTTATTAAATTATTTTTAGTTATATATTAACAACTAATATTAGATTAATTTCTTCTAATACCATCAAATGTAATTTATTGGACAAAACTACATTAATTTTTTTTGGACAAAAATATCATTTTTATTAACAATATATTTTGATTAAAAATTATAAATTTTTTATAAAAAATATATTTTTATTTAATGCTAGAATTTAATGTTTGGGTTTACTATTTATTATTTAGGGGTTAGGGTTTAGTATTTAGTGTTTGAGTTTAATATGTATTGTTTAGGATTTATATAATTTTTTGAAAATAAAATTTAATTTATAATTTAATTAAATTATTAAATGGTAATTTTTTCTTAAATCAATTTTAATGGTATTTATGGAATATAATCTAAGTTTAGTTCTATATAAGAGGATTGCCCTTAATATTATTAAGATCCATATTATTTATAATTATAGTATATAGGCAAATCTATAAAATTATAAAGATTAATTTTATCTTAATTATATCACAATTTCAAATATAAACTACATGAAATTATAACTGAGGACCAAAAATTATTTAATTTAATTTATGTGTGCGTTCGTGCGGAGTTGTTCCATAATTATAAGTTATATGACAGTGATTTATAACTAAACATATTAGTCTACATGGACACGATTATGTACTTCTCGATCAGACAGCAGTTGGGATCATGTTCCGACAGATTCTGAACTGGACTGGTCCGATTTTATTTGTGTTTCAATAGTCAATAGATTAAGTCACTTAAGTACGATCTCGCACTTGTCCAATCAATGACTCAAGAACATTCGTAATACTACATGTATATGATTCAAAAACTCTCTATAAAACAAGCACACATGTGAACAATATTAATTGTATATTTAGAACATATATAATTGTCAAATAAAAAAAACATGATTAATCATTATTGAATTTGAAAACTTAAGTTCTAACAAGAGGGAAACACAATTAATGCATTTAACACGATATATGAAATGTTATTTTGGCATAAATTATCAAAATTTAAATTATTTCGTAACATTTACAATGTGAATTACAAGAAAAACATATGATAATTACATAGTATGGTTATGGTTTATGAAGATGGGATCCCATACTCATCATGTTACATTACATGTGGGTGAAGTTTATTTAAATTATAACATAACACTAATAATCCTACGAAATGCATGTGTTTCTAATTGTATTTTAGAACATATACCATAATAATATATGTACTACAATACGAATCATCATCACATATGTCATTGTCAAGTTGTTATTTCCTTTTTTTCAGTAAGTTGAGTTGTTATATTCAATCAAATTTTATTACGATTTTATGCTAGTATTCAAACATAGTTGCATTGCATATAATGGAATCTAAGATAGTGGTTGAAGGCTTGAAGCCATTCTTTAACAGTTTGAGGCCCTATTTTCGAGGGCCCACTGTATATTTTTTTTTTTAAATTTCATGTAAATATAAAGAAAGATGTGTTGAAAAGACTATTACTAATAAAAACATAACATATAAATTGAATGTGAATCAAAGTTGTAGATAAATACACAGAGACCAACATTTTTATAGTCATATGTTAAGTTACACTTGTGTAAATTATCTACAATCTAAAGATTTTATAAGGTCTTACTCGGAATCTGAGTAAAACTTGTCAAAGAACTCAAAAAGTTATGAAACTACTCAAATGCCAATCTCTGAGTGTCAACAAGTGAAGCATATGAACCCTTTTGTGCCACCAATTCTGAATGTGTTCCAAGTTCTATGATCTTCCCATCAGAACATACAGCTATCTGATGCGCACTCTGGACTGTGCTCAATCTGTGAGCGATCACTAATGTTGTTCTGTCTCTCATCAGACGGTTCAGTGCACTCTGGACCAAGCGCTCACTCACTGCATCAAGCGCACTTGTGGCCTGCAACAAGAAAGTAAAAGAGAAGAAGCTGAGGAGAGTCTCATTGTTATCTTGAAGCTATTACTTAGGTAAGGCTTCTAGCAAAATAAACAGTCCATCGAAGGCGATATTATTAAACAAAGAGTCTCTTACCTCATCAAGAATCAAGATAGGGGAATTCTTCAGCAGAGATCGGGCTATGGCAACTCTCTGAAATGTTAATAAAAGAACACATCAAATCCACAGCAAATGTCTATAAGGAACCACAAACATGTAGCTCTTGATACCTGTCTCTGTCCTCCGCTAAGCAAGCCTCCTCGTTCACCAACCAGTGTATCGTATCCCTATAAACAAACATCGGTATTAGTCAAAGGACCTAAGTGCATTTGCTGAACAAGTAAGTTGCACATAAGGCACCAAGTTTCTGAACCTGAGGTAGTGAGATTATGAAATCATGAGCGTTGGCAGCTTTGGCTGCCTTTATAATGTCATCCTTAGACACATGTTCATTTGGGAGGCCATATGCAATATTCTCAGCCACAGAGAGAGAAAAGAGAACTGGCTCCTAAGTCACATAGAAGAAATCTAACCTTTGAAAGAGATGAAAGGAAATAATCTGACAATGCCTGAGCCATATATGTTACATAATACACACCTGATTCACAATTGAAACAACCTTAGCCCATTCACTCTTGTCAAACATCCTCACATCCTCTCCAGCAACAGTAATACGTCCTTGTGTTGGCTGCAAGCATTGGAAATTCAACATCTCAATACGATGTATAAGTGGCTCCAAACTTAATCTTAGATGATATCGCACTTTAAACTGAAAGAGGAGAGTAAAACAACCTCATAAAAGCGTGCCAATAACTGTACAATAGTACTTTTTCCAGCACCACTAGAGCCAACAAGAGCAGTTACGGTACCAGATCTCAAAGTCAAACTGAATCCATCAAGAACTTTCACATCGGGTCGTAGAGGATAAGCAAAATGCACATCTACACAAGACCAAAAAAATACGAAAAAACCGTGTAAATTTTAGGGGCTGGGGGATCTTGAAGAAAGATAATATGAGAGTTATTCTTGGTTTGATTTTACCATCAAGACAGACATCTCCTGCCCATGTTAAGGTACGTAGATTGTTACTGGATTTGAGATTTGACATGTAGTAATTATCAAGGCGAGGGATATTGACATTAGGACCAGAAGACAAGAACAATCTAAGGTTCTCATCTTGGATTTTCTTTGTATGTATATCTCTTTCTAAACCATACGCAAGAGCTTCATCTATGTCCACTGCATTTAAAATGGAATTGATCCTCTCAATAGCAGCAAAAGTCCCACGTAGATCTCCAAACGTGTTTACAAGACCTTGGACCTGGCAAACAGAATCACTGATTAAACCAAATTACATGTATAACATATGGGTTTCAATAGATGTTGCATGGATAAAGGTACTAACAGCAAATGTTAGAGTAAATGTGTATCCAATGAACGAAACAACTGTTCCAACAGCGAGCTCACCCTGCATTGATGAAAACATTTAGAATAAGAACCAAGAAAAATAAAGTGCAAAGGATCAAACGTGTAACAACACAAACGAGAGATGAGAGATATTTGATTCTTTATCTTTTGGTTTTAATGGCTAAGAAGCTTAGTTTCAACTTAAATAATCATAATGGTAGTCAAAAAGTCTTATAGGCAGGCTTATCTTACCGTCTTCACCTTGTTACCCCCAAGAGAGTAAAGAGCCAACAGAGAAATATAAACAGCAACTCTTGTTATAGATTCATTTATAGATTTGAATGTACCAAGCTTTAAGCCACTACGCTGGTAAGCAAGAATCTGTAACATCAAACAGAAGGTTAGAATAGTAGATCATGAAACAGTAGAAACAAAAACAAGAAATGGATTAGAAGTCTAAGTATGACCAGACTACCGAGGAGAGACATCTGACGTTTTTCACCACTGAAAGATCTTACCTATAAAGAGAGACAAATTACATGAGTCTTCAAATGCAAATGAAAGTTTCTTTAGTTAAGTAAGGTAATCTTCCCAAACACTGATACGAAAATTCAAGAACTTACAGTTCGGATTGCAGAGAACGTTTCTGAAACACAATCAGACATTGTTGCTTGGGCTAATCCATGTGCTTTGTAAACAGGAACAGTCGATCTTTTGTACACAGCTTTTAAGATTTGACCAAGTGAGCAGATGTAAAAGGTAAACAAAGCTGACCAAAGTAATTACAAAAAGGTTTTTGGAAAAATGGAAAAGATATAAAGAATTTACCAACTAAGATTGACACAGCCAGCATCAAGAAACCAAGCACAGGAGCAAGTTGAGGAGATAGAGTAAACAAAATGCAGATTGTTCCAAAAACCTACAAAAGGAATTATGCATGAGCCATAAGAAATAGGCAATCTTAGATGCAACTAGATACTCTTCGTCATTTAGAGAACTCCAAAAATAACATCAGACATAGCAGCAGCTAAGACTAAGTCTGTATTCATTATGCCAAATGGAAGTACAAACACAAATCTCACATTTGGATAATAAAGAAATGGCTTGCCTCAGAAAATGCCCTGAATCCACGATCTCTTGAGATGTTATCATTCACAATGCTATTCAAAGCACCAAGATCAGACGTGAGCAGCCCAGTCAGCTCACCTACCTACAAAATATGAACTCAATTTAACACACTGACTAGTAAGGTCTAACACAAAATGTCTCAATCCTGAACAAACCAAGAGAAAAAATAACACATACCTTATACTTATCGAAAAACTCTGCCTGCAAAGACAAACAAAAAAAACAGAAGCCATCAAAGACATTACATTAGAAAACTACAACAGTAAAGTGTAGCTTTAGCAAACTATGATCATACAAAGCAAAAACCATACCTTTTGGATTAAAACCCTTCTGAAAATCTGAGCTCTTAAGGTTGCCATAACATTTTCCCAGATAAAAGTCATGTTGGTAACAAAAGCAATAGTAAAGATGGGTTCCAATGCGTACAAAACAGCGATTTTGCTCAGCAACCGCCACAGAGGCTCTGGTCTAATCCCAATCAACACTTCAAAGAATCTACCTACAACCAAGATAACTCAGTTACTCAAACCATAATTTTTGATAAAGAATCTAAGCTTAAGCATTTATACTCTAACTTCACATCACATACTTGGATTACACTAGCTAAATGTGAAAGCAAATTGAAGAATCGATTACCAGAAAAAACAGGCATAGAGAGAGTGGAAGCACTACAACCAAAGAGAGTCAATAAGCAAACACTAAGCCTGAGCTTGTGTTTGTACATCAAACTCCACAAAAACCCCCATCTGATTAAATCCTTGGATTCATCTTTATCATCCTCAGATTTGGATTCTTCAATTTTTGGGTCTTGTTCACCCACGATATGCGGGGCTCCAGTGACGTAAGCCCGGACCAAACCATTAGATTTTACCCTCAATGAAGGCAGGAATGGAGCAGTAGAGCAAGGTAAGCTGTTGAAGGAAATAAACGGCTTTAGCCCGCTTGTTCTAAGTACAGACGCTTGACAACGTCTACGAACAACGAGTTGAGTTATGCCGTGGTTGAAGAGGAGAGTAGTTGAAGACGACGCCATTGGTATCGGTTTCAACAAGCTCCACCACTGTATATATAAAAATGGCTAATTAAAAAAAATAATAAAGCCTTTTGGATTTCACATTCCTTTCTCGGTTTACGGATTTTGCGCATGGGCCTTCTAAAAAGCCACGTGGACTTTGTTCATACTAATGAGTCGTGTAATAATGAAAATAGTGACGTGTCCGAATTTGTGGGTTGTGGATTCTATGTGAAATATCTGGATTTTTCAGATTTTGTTTTAATTTTTGCAGAAGTATATAATATAATTCTTTTTATTGTTTACCAATTTAGATTTACTTCTATGTCACGTTTTAAATGAGCACTTATTTTTGGGATTTTTTTCTTTTATTATTTATAGAAAGTATATGGAATATCCCATCACTTTTACTACTTGGCCAAGTTCTATACCTTATAGATCGTTTTTAAATTTATAGCTATAATTAAACATTTTAATATATTAATTCTTTGGTATTTTGGGTTAAAATTTTCCTATTGATATGAATCTTTTATTATTTATACAAGTTCCTTGTATATTTTGCTATCAATATAAGTTATATAAACTTTTGTTATTCATATCAAATATCCCTTAACTTTTTTATTTATTTATTTTGGATTTGTTTCCAATTTTATGCATATACTAACATTAATATATGAAACTTTTCTAATTACCACAAGTGAACTATTTAAATTTTTTGTCATTTACATAAAAACACCTTGAAATATTGGATTTTTTACAAATTGTCCTAATGAAATTTGTTAAAGTATCAAAAACACTTTTGTTATTAAAATAAAGTGTATAGAAATTGTCTTACTCATAGAAAGTGTAGAATTGTTTAACTTTCACTGGTGAACCCAAACTTTTTGTTTTTTTTTTAAATTAACATAATTTTTTTTTCCATTATTGTTTACCAAAAAAAAAATACTTGCTCACAAAAACACTTGCATTTGAAAAAATAAAACACTCTTACAGAATCACTCACACTCGTTGCTCACATTAGAAACAAACGAAGGATCAATCTTAAAAAAAATAAAAATTATAGTCCAAAAAATTTATATAAAAATATTTATTTTTTTGCAACTCCATCTTGTATAATTTCGTTTCTAGTAACTCCATAGTGACACATCATCACCGGCCTCCACGTCATAATTATGATTCCATTGTACGGACGGCGGTGGCAAAAGCAACCCTTCCGCCATACTAGCTAATAAACTCGGCATCTCAAACATCGCTTCTTCGTCCATATAATACGAATCGCTCTGTTCTGCTGTCACAATAGCTTCCACCGTCAAAATAGCCTCCACCGTTGTTTCCGTCATGTCAAAACCATGATCCGTCGTCGTATCACACATCTCATCTTGAAAAGCCACCGCAGCTTCAGCAGCAGCTTTCTGAATATCTTTAGCGCAAGTTGACTTTGGAATCCGGAGCCGCCAAGCTGAGTCAGCAAAATTGAGACAAGCAGATCGTCCACGTAAGGCTATAGCAGCGACGTCATGAGCACGAGCTGCCATTTCTGCGGTTGCGAAAGTTCCGAGCCAAATCCTAGATTTCTTGTTTGGTTCTCTTACCTCACAAACCCATTTACCAGAGTTTCTTAAACGAACTCCTCTGTAAATAGGGTGACGAGTCTCACGAAACTTCTTCCGACCAGCTGGTTTCTTGGGACAGCTCGTTGCTAGTGTCGGAGAATACTCGTCACCTACATATATCTGAGACTCGTAATCTGAACCTAACATCTCAGAGAAAGACAAAAATGAGTCCATTGATATAAAAATATTTCTTTACTTATCAGGTGGATTTAATGTTTATAGTTAAATAAAAATGAGAGTGAGCGTTAGTGTTTATATATGGCCGGAGATATTTTAATTTCGAGAAAAAAAAACACAGAACACGGTGTTTATGTCTCTGGTAATGACACGTGGAGAAGACACAACGAAGTAATTAACGCCACGGTTTTGTTAATGTGGTTTAAGCTACTCCTTGTCATTCGGTTTCGGATTATTCAGTTGTAGGAGAGTAAACCGATTGAATTTTTTTTATTTTTAGTTCGGTTTTCGACTCGGTTTGAATCCATATTTGACTTATTTGATTAACCAAATAATGATAAAAAATCATGTTTCGATTCGGTTTAATTTATACCGAATAAACCGAAGCGAAAGGTAAATTTTCTGATTTATTCGGTTTATCTGTGTTAATCGGATTGAATTCGGAAATATTTATTTACCTAAAACTGAAACGAACAAACCAATTTTTCTTCGGATTCATTTCGAAACTAATTTTTAAAAACCGAACAAAACAAAAAACTAAAAAACCGAAAAAACGAAAAAACGAACTGTTTACACCGAATAAACCGAATGGCCAAGCTAGTTTAAGCTGTCACTAGTCACTTTGACTCGTAAGGAGAAGGCTTTTGACTCTTCACTCGTTATAGTGCCTCTTTGAATATGTGGCTGATGTGTATAGTAGTGTACAAAGTTTTAGAGACCGTTTATTAATAATCATTAGCTTCTATGAATAAACAAATAGTTTCTTTCCCGTGTCTATCAATTACAAATAGTACTAGACATAAAGATCTTTATAAGAAGATATTTTTTTCTATACACACTGCAAATAAGTGAGAGTAGATATTTGTTTTCATAAATTATTATTCGTTTACGGAAACGTCTCTTTCGTCGTTGGTCGTTACCTTTCAGTCTCAAATCTCTCACGTTATATTATTGAGATATTCGAAGAAACAAGACGACAAAGAGAACCAGTCACGGAGAAGAAAAAAAGAGTGGTAAGGAGCAAGAAACGACAATAAGGTTGTCGTGAAAATAGAAAGTAAGGCTAGATAAGGACAGGACACGTGTTACGGAGCTCTAGAACATGCCACGTAGAGGAGCTAGTGAAGTTGATGGTAGGGATTAGGTCTAGCCATTCGGTTCGATTTATTGGGTTTATCGAAAACTGAACTAAACTAGATCGGTTTTGGTTTGTTCGATTTTTGGTGAGTAAACCAATTAGAATCTTTTTTATTTTTTATTCGGTTTTCGGTTCGATTTGAATTATTATTCGGTTAACCGATCAAATAATGGTCAAAAATCATGTTTCGGTTCGGTTTATTCGCTTTGTTCGGTGTAAATTAAATCGAACCGAAAAGTGAATTTTTCAGATTTATTCGGTTTATTTCGGTTAATCGGATTAAATTTGGAAATATTTTTTTTATCCAAAACCAAACTGAATAAATCGAAAACCGAATCGAACAAACCAATATTTTTTTGATTTTATTTCGGAACTAATTTTTGAAAACCAAACAAACCGAAAAACCGAAAAAAATCGAACCGTTTAAACCGAATGTCCACGGCTAGTAGGGACAGAGTTTATACGGTCGAGCCACGGTTTTAGGATTTTGACTGGCCCACGTTTTCATGTGGGACCCATTATTCTGTATTTGGGTGTACGGACGTTTGGTTTAGGTTTTCTGAATCGGTTATTTCGGTTTTACACTCTATTTTGGGAAAAGGCTTTTAAAAAAAAAACATTCTTAATTCTTTAGTGATTTAAATAGTTTTTTCCAAAAATAAAACTTGTATTTTAATATCTCAATAAAGTCTGATATTTTTAATATATATATATATATATTTAAAAATATATTATATTAGGTAACAAGCCCCATCCTGATATTTTTAATATTTACATATTAATATATTTTTAATGATTATTAAGAAATTAAGGGGAGGATTGGTTGAGTCTTCTAATACTTATAAAGATCGGGGAGGTTCTAATGGGCCGTACTTTTATAATGGGCCCAAAACTGTTAAATATTAATCTGAATAAGCCGTGACTTTATAATGGGCCAAAACTGTAAAATATTACTAATTCATTCGCCGTCGAGCTCGATCACTCCTCCTTTGCCGTCGCCGTCGCCGAGCAATAGATCGAAAGTTACGATAAATAGAGAGTGATGAATATGTCTCAGGTGATAAACATGTACTCGCTTTCCAACTACAGCTTTGGAACTAAGGAACCAAAGACTTATAAAGATACCTTCATCGTCGACCGTATCGCTCATATGAAATTACTGTAGGATTCCTCTCTTTCTTCTTTGTTAGCTACTACTGGAGAAGATACCAAGAATTAAAAAACCCTAGAAATCTCCAGCATTTACATGATCTTGATGATTTAGACAATGTATTAAACATATGCTTAGCTGTGTTTTCAAAATTTGATCTTGATTCATAACATCTAAACAAATATCCATTTTTAGTTAATTAAAACCACTAATTAATGAAAATTTGTTGATTTTATACAATATAAATAAAAAATTTACATTTTGGTAAAATAAAATGAGTATGTGGCTGGGGCACATGCACCAAGTGTAAAGACTTAGATCTGCCATGAAGCCATGTTATACCAACAGTTTTATTTGGTAAGTTTATGCAAAGTTTCATGCTTTTGTATATATAAATGAAGTATTGAACTCTGATGGCTCAATGCATCATCGCTTGCAGATATATGCAAGAGGGCTTGAGGACTAGCGTTGAAGGGATTTTGCTGGTATGTTATTATTGATTCACTATACTTGTTATAGAACTCGTCAAAATTTTATTTAACATTAGTTGATACCTTATGCTGGTCAACCTTTCAGGTACAAGAACACAACCATCCTCATGTACTTCTCCTGCAAACTGGTAATACATTCTATATGCTTCCAGGTGGACGCCTGAAGCCTGGAGAAAATGGTATACATCAACATTGCCTTTGTAATACTGTCTATACAGTTTTGAGTTTCTTGGTTAATTCATTTTTGGATACTACATTGTGTCTTCACTCTTCAGAAGTTGAAGGCTTGAAAAGAAAGCTGACCAGTAAGCTTGGGGCTAGTTCAGCTTCTCTTGTACCTGACTGGAAGGTACTATCCTTGTTTCCTCCCTCTATTTCTTTGACTGATAGTGACTAGATATTTAGGTATAGTCGTATAGGTAGTTGCTTTAAGAACTAGGTTATGTGCTTGCTCTTAATACAGAGTTATGTATAGAGCTCTGTCTCTGATTCATTGGTTTCTCTATTGGTTTTATTCCCTTTAACAGATAGGAGAAAGTATTGGGACATGGTGGCGTCCAAACTTCGATATTTTGATGTATCCGTATTGCCCTCCTCACATCACGAAACCAAAGGTATTAAAGAAGAAGAAAAAAACACAATGTAGCTTCTCAATACTCTTCTCCTTATATCTTCCTAATGTGGCAGGAACGCAAGAAACTCTTCATTGTTCACTTGTCTGAGAAAGAGTACTTTTCTGTGCCTGTAAATCAAAGACTCTTGGCTGTTCCTTTGTTCGAACTCTATGATAATTTCCAGGTTTATACATATATATACAGATACTATTAAATGGTTGAATAACTAACTTTGCTTTGAACAGAGATATGGACCAGTTATATCGAGTATTCCTGAACAAGTATCTAGATTCCATTTCAACATGATCAGTTCATAACTTGGTGTTCAAGAAACTAAAACAAAACAAAC
>KE158897.1:112012-128635 GCA_000411055.1 Leavenworthia alabamica | reverse complement strand
TTTTAAATATTCTATCATTAAAAATTCACACATATATATATATATATCTAATATTTTTCTAATTAAATTTTATTATTAATGCAGACTAAATTTTAAAAAATTAATTAATAAAAAATATATTAATGATTTTTAAAAATAAGTAAATTAATAGTTAAATATTTTATCTCCAAAAATTAAAATAAAATAAAATAAAATATGTATTGCGAATTTCCTAGAATATATGTTCTAAATGATAGAATACATATTCTAATTATCTTTGAACAATATTTCCTATAATATAGATTCTAAATTTTTTTATAATGTGTATTTCAAAAATTTATGTTATAGAATGTATAGATCATGAACAAATGGTAGAATACGTAATCCAAACATTTCAATCACAATAATATATACTTTAAAAATTTAGAAAACTTAAAACATCTTAGAATTAAAAAAATTATACTATAAATCTTCTTAGTTGGTTTATATCTAGATATTCATAAAATAAAAAATAAAATTAGTTTATCTAATATCATGGATAATTTATGAAAAAATAGCATTTAAAAAAGTATAACTGAGCAAATGTATTGCTAAATATCCTTTATTTTCAATTATCTCTTATTTTTTAATATTAATAATATATTTTAAACAATATTTATGGAAATGTCATATTAATTTTTTTTTCCTTTCGTTTTCCAAAAGAAAAAAAACTTGTCATATTTATGACTTTGCTATCGCAAACAGATACATCTGCGACATAAATTTGCAGTCTGTAGTCATGATAGATTTTTTGATATAGATTTTTTTTTTTTTTTTGCGCATATTTATGTCACAAGTAGTGGCAAATTCATACTTAACCACATATTTTGTTCAGAGTAGATTTTTTTCAAGTTCGAGGTAGTCAAGTGGGCCTGATTGTTCAACGAGAGAAATAAAACTATGTATACCTTCACGAGAGAAATTGGATTCCCAAACATTATCAACAAAATCTTTGTTATTTTTCCATTCATAATACCCAAATTGACAAAGTGATTAGATAAAATAATGCACTGTAGTAATTTCTGAGGTTATCCAAACAGAATTTAACTGAAGAATCACAGAGTAAGATTTTTGATATATTTAAATTTTCTGATAATATTTTACTTATCTTATCAATTCACCTAAAGTTAAAAATCTCTTAAAAACATGAGTACATGACCAACCTACTTAAATGAATAGGTTGTCCGGTTCAGCTTCTTAATCATTTTAAAAACTAAAATTTGTATGGTAAATTGTCAGTTCTAGTTAAGACAAAGAGAGACTAGAAACATAAACTAAATTATAAAATAATATTAATTTTAAATAAATATTTTTTAAGAATTATTCATAATAATTACTTCTTCATTTGCAGTGACACCTGGTAAAAAAAAAATCTTCCCCAAATCTTTATTTTCTCGTTGACTATTAGATACTTTTTTAGATTTTTTTTTGAGTAATTTCTTCTAATGCTATTATTTATAATTTATAGGACAAAATTACATTATTTTTTTTAATTAGACATAAATACCATTTTTTCAAAATTATATTTTTAATTTAATGTTAGAGTTGAGTATTTAATGGTTGAGTTTAGTTTTTCATTGTTTGGATTGAGTATTTAGTGGTTGGATTTTATGTCAAAACTCCAAAATATAATTTAATTTTATTATTAAATGTTAGTTTTGTCTTAAATTAATTTTAATAGTATTTGTGGAAATTAAACTTAATTTGGTTGTATCTAAGAGAATTGTTTTTTTTTTAATATTTGATTTCTCATTTGTAATATCGAAGAGTGGCTTGTTGATGTGTTTACTTGTAGTTACGGTTCCACCACCCTGTCATAGATGTGTATCAGATTCTCATCGGATCCGAACCGTTTGATAGTATTTTCTGATTATCAAATTTGATGTTTTGAAATCTTATGATTATTTAATTTTGTTGATATGCTTGTGTTAGTTTTTTTTTTTTTCTTTGTGTATGCAGAGCAAGTAATTGAGACAAAATGAATCTTTAATGTCAGTGTTTTTTGGAGAAAACATTTTGTGTGAGAAAACCATGAATCTAAACTAAATCAAAATTGAGTGATATTAGAACAATCAAGTGGAGGTTGAAGAAAGCTTATGTGATTGTCCTAAATGTGTAAATAGTATTAAACTAGTCAAGATTGTTCTATACAAACTATTTTTTTATTATGTACATCTCTTCCTTATGGGCTCATACCTTGAAAATACAAAAAATGCATACATCAAAGGAATTTGTTTTGAAAATTTACCTTTCAGGATAAGCTTATGTTTGTTAGTAAAATACCATTAAGATGTTTCAAATTATTAAGCCATGAGAAAATTTTAGAAATTAGAGTTTGCCAAATTGATAAATTAGTAATCCACAGTAGAACCTTTGTTAAACTTTATGAAACTATTTATACATTAAAATTTATTTTACCAACATAATTGTTTGAACAATTAAATTGTATCCACAAAAAAGTAAAAAGGAAGAAAATTTATACAAAATTTTTAGAAACTTTGTATAATGTCCCGATCACCACCGTGTTTAAGATCCCAACATCCTTTCTAAGTCTTCATGGACTATCATATATTAGAATTTGGGATGTTACACTTTATCTCGAGAATAACAAAAAAAATCAATCAAGCTTTATTAGATTCTCAAAACTTGTAACTCCAACCTTGTTCACATCTTAAGCGACATGATAAGCCACCTAACTCAACAGCATCTACTTTATTAGGCTAAAAAACAACAAGTGACTAGAATCTCTGTTCTCATCCATTTGTGACAGACACAACAAGATCTATTGCCAAAGGAATCATCATTTGGTACTCTCTATAAGAAGTGTTCTTCCTTCAAAGTAATAATAATATCTAAATACAGCTTATAAGCTTCATTACATTCTGAAAGAATCATCTGGTAGAGCTATTGTACATAAAGCTGATTCCTTTTTCAATAGATGTTGTTGTTGTGTCTTACACAATTTCGATGAGAACAAAGATCCAAGTCTTTAGTTGTGTGAGCCTGAGACAGGCGATGATGTTGTGCTTTGTTGCTTATCTTATCACTTTAAGTGTGCCTTTCAAGAAAACAAGTTTAGAGTTCAGAGATGATAACTACTCTTCACCTTTGCTTCTGACACTAACTTCGTTTAGAAAGACCAAGCTTATACTTTTATTTTACCTTATTTTATTTCTTAAAACAAAATTTTCACTTTTGTTTTACTGGTTTTACACTTGATAATTAGAAATAGATAGATTAAGATTACAAGAGATACATATTAAAGTACCAAAACAGGATTTGAGAGATGAGGTAAAACATTTGTGTTTTAGCTTATAGGGTTTGTGACATTAAATATTTAATTTTAGAATTGTTGGTCATCGACGGCGAGTGGGACATGTGAACGGTCGATGAGAATGTTCTCATACATGAAGCCGGCGAGTCCTCCTCCGATCAATGGTCCAACCCAATATACCCAGTGGTCAGTCCAGTTTCCGGAGATTAAAGCAGGACCAAAGGACCGGGCCGGGTTCATGGAGGCTCCAGAGAAGGCGCCGCCAGCAAGGATGTTGGCTCCGACAACAAATCCAGTGAGAAGTGGGCCCAGCCCATCTAAAGAACCTTTCTTGGGATCCACCATAGTAGCATAGACAGTGAAGAGGAGTGAAAATGTTAAAATGATCTCCCATATGATCCCTTGAGTGTAACCCACTCCACTTGCCAATGTGTGAACCGGAGTTCCCTAAGCACAAAGAAAAATAAATATATAGAACATATAACATAGTAGTATAACAACAGAATCATGTTAAAATATGTTATTGAATCATATTAAAAACTATTTTTTCAACATTTAAATTAAACTAGTATATTAAATTTTGTTACGTACCATTCCTCCGGTGAGGTAACTGAGAAGGAAGCAGGCTGCAGAGGAGGCTAATAACTGATCAATCCAATAGAGGAATGCGCGGAACACGCTGATGTGGCCTCCCATAAGTAGCCCAAGGGTGACGGCAGGGTTAAGGTGGCCACCAGAGATATGGCCGGCAGATATCATTACTGCCACCACAAATGCATGAGCCACGGCCACCGCGAAAAGTCCCACTAATGTGTTTCCGACTAAACTGTCTATAAAGTAAAACATTTTATTAATGTCTGAAATGCATCATGTAAAGTCAAAGTTTGTGACAAAGAAGAAGTAGAATTTACCTGTGGCCATGGCGGATCCAACACCGGCGAAAACAAAGAGAAAGGTAGTGATGAATTCGACGATAAGGGCCTTGATGCAGTCCGGCTCACTCACCTCCCTATGGCTCCCTATGTCAATCTTCTTCATGGCTATGTTAGATGGTTTTAGTTGATGTTATGAGTTATATATCAAAGCTACTTATAATGAGTTTTTTTTTTTCTTTGACTAAAAAAAATGGTAAGGAAGCACATGGAATAAAAATAATTGTATGATAATGATTGAGTTTAAAGAGTTGACTTGTATTATGTTCTCTAGTGAGATATGAGATGTATTGCTTTTTTTAACATATCATTTTTAGAAATTAGGTAGCAATCTGACATATGCTTAGTGGTTTACACATTACTCAGTTTTGATTGGTTCCTTAAAGAATGGTAGTGAGGATTGTACAATTTATGGACGTAGTACAGAAGTAAACTTGTTTTTTTTCCATAAAAATAGATGAAAAATAATATAGGTATTACAAGTTTTGGTTTAAGATAATTGTTTTTATAAAATATAGGATTTCAATTATCATGGTCAATTAGAGTATTTTCTTAGAGTATATATATTATTATTGGTTAATGGATTTTTATTTTAATAGTTGTTATTATGGTACTTAGACGATATATTAGATTAGACGTTGTAAGTGATTTGATTTAAAATGATAAATTATGTATTATTGAAGCATGCATTTTAAAATAATTTTTTAAAAATCTAGTGTTATTGTATTAGAGATTTTAATTTTTTAATTAAAATCTAATGTTATTGAAAATAATATAAAATTATGATTTTAGAGTTTCATGTGATATTTTATGAGATATCCTAAATAAAATATAAATATAAAAATTTCATAGTTTTAAATCTAATTTCAGAAAATTTCAGAACAAAATTCAACAAAAACATCTCAAATTTCATTAAAAAATTTTAAAAAATTTTTGTTATTTTTAAATCATTTTACTATTATGTGTGTTATGTTTAATATATGTGGCAGATCTCTATCATGTTAAGAGTATTCGGCAGATTGTTATAGACAAGACAAAAGAGGGGAGGAGTGATACCGTTGACCAAATATGTTTCATTGGTACAACTTTTGTATAATGCATATTCAAGTTTGGTCTAATATTTTATTTATTATTATATAAAAAATGAATCTTTAAAATACAAAAAATTTGGATTTTTAAAATAGAAAAAAAATCCAAAAATAATTAAAAATAACAACAAATTATGGGTCTTTAAATCCTTTACAATGGTTCCTTTGCTATTTTGCTACTCTTGATCAGATCTGTGCATATTATATTTGTGTACTCCAGATGTAATTGTGACTTTAAATATTGTATGATTTTTTATATATAAAATCGTATATTAATTAGGGTAAACTTAAGAAATATTGATTAAATACCATAGAAGTTAAGCCCAAAAACAACCGGCCCATAAATAATTCATTAAAGCCTTTAATCAAAAGCTTACCAAACCGGTCCAATAAAAATCTATTATCCCGTTCTCGGGCGTTACATATCCGGTCATAGCCCAACAACCTCGATACAACTAGATACAACTCGATATAATTCGACACAATTCAACCTCAGTACAGTGCAATACAACCAATACAATTAAGAATAATTTATTTTATCAAAGGTTCTCTTTTGGTCAGTTCTTATGATACAGTTTGATTTATTCGTCTTAATGTCACAAATAACCGATCTGGCCAGGATCAATCACCATTTTATTAAACTAAACTAGACAAATAACACTAAACTGACGTCATGATTCTAAACAGAATCACGAATGTTACCAATATCAAATAGGACAAACAAACAAATTACATCTAGTGCAGTTGTATCATGTTTATGTTTGCACATAGAATCGATCGAGATTTGTATGGATAAAAATACTCACCTGGATAGTCATTGGTTATTAAACTTTTCTTCAACAATCACTCTTTGCTCACTGCACATGTGTAATAAAAATACACATAAAGTTTTTATCCATAAACCTCAATATATATGTATTAATAAAATTCAATATATCCACAAGTCGATAAAAACTAAATTATTAACTAATACAATGTTTAAAAATGTCATTTTAGCCAATCAAACATATTATAATCCATAGTGCTAAGTTGAAAAGCACTAAAATCAAAATCAATTCAGGCTTTTCAGACAACAAAAAACCTTTGGTGAAACAACCACACTCGTTTTTTTATTTCTTATTTTTTTAACAATCTAATATTTATTGATCACATACTCGATAGAACTCAGCACGTATAATAGTCAAATAACCAAAAACACAAACTATCCATAGCTCTAGATATTCATCCCCTCGTTTTTGCCATGACTTCACGCTTCAAATTGAATTTTAGCTGCATCATCAATAGAGATGCATCATCATTAGAAAACCAACGCTGATTGAGGTACTTCTCCCGCACTAACATGGATCATAACACGACAAGTAATACAATAAGACAATATGTAAATCATACCAATAAATCTAATCAAAACATGTCAAAAATTTTATCGCTGGTTTACAGAAAACATATTAAATTATTCATTATATCCTGAAATAATTTTACGGTCTTGCACTAATTTCGACAAACATGAGAGCTTGAATAACATTTTCCTTCGGTGTCGTGTATCTAGTCCGACTGTTACATATGATAACGGTCAAAAGCGGCAGTTACTAAGTCTATATGTTCTCCGAATATTTAGATATTTTAAAAAGTGTTTTATGTATATTAAACTTTTGTGTTTTCAACGAATCCAAATTAGACAGAAAAAATGAATCGCCGTGAAGTAAATAATTAACGAATAATACAAAAAATTCGATTATTCTAAATTTTTGAATCAAAACGAATCACAATATTAACTATTCGGTTAGAAATATCCGTTTTGTGTACAAATCTAATTATTGTTAGATTCTATTGTCCCCGAAGTGGATTTTCATCTACACATATTATAATATATTTTAACTAAAAAGGAAAAAAAAAGAAACTGAGTGGAATAATAAGAATCGGATCCGTTTTGAAAAACTTGTAAAAGTTGTCTTTCCAACAAATTTTTTTCTCCCTTAATTTCTTCACTCGTTTGCATGTGGAAACACGTTATTCTACAATTAACAAATATTAAAATCAAAGATATTTCACTATAACATGCTCATCATTGTCACCATCTTTATCTACACAAGATCGATCACTCGACTAACTAAATTCCCAAGGCATCTCATAACATCGATGACAAAGAAACATCTGAAGAAGAATCAAGAAAACACAATATGCGAGAAGATCTTGCGAGCCGTGACGAGTCCCATTCGAACCGTTCGCAGCATCTCCACCAAATCTTCACCAAGCCATCCAGTAGAAACATCGGTCAAGATAGAACCAAAGAAGACTGTGATTGCTCGAGTGGATACCCCGGTCAAAACAGACGAGAGGTTCACCGATTATATAAACAAAGCGAAGCTGAAGATAAGGGCAATGACAAATCTTGGTGATATGATCAAAGATGATGCATGGGACAGAAGTGAAACAGACAAGACACAAGATCATTACCACCATGTTCCTATCTCTCATGTGGGTAATAGTGGGAGATCATCAGATCAGTTCTCTAACTACATTAACAAGGCAAAGATGAAGCTCAGATCGTCTTCCACCATCGGTCGTTCTAAATCGACTTATGATTCTTTCAGCTGATCAGTTTCGACAAATGATTTGAACTGTTTTGCCCTAATGAGGCTAATATATATATCGACTATATTATGTGGTTTGATTCTGTTATGAACCAAGAATTTGTATTTGGATTTGGATTTGGATTTGTTGTATTAATTAAAAATATTAATTTAATATTAATAACAGAAATAAATATTAAATAGTGTTATTTTTTGATCTCCCGAAACAACCCTCATTCGAAACTGGAAATCATCGAAGATAAATTCTCCTCACTAGAAGTGATTCGATCTCAAGGCTTATACTTCGACCCCGACCTGTTTCTCAAACAATTTAGAGAATTTCACTTCCATCCTCACCTCTAACTCCTGTGTCTCTTCACCCAATAACCACAACCACGCAAGACCTCAATCATCGAAAGTCTTTTTCTTTGATACTCTTTGATTCTTTACAATAATCTCTATCTGTCTTGCGTCCTCCACCAATCAGACTAAAGATAAAAAATCTTAGTCGACACCTCACCAACTATTGCGAGCATCCCTTCAACATTTACTCATGCCAATGGCTGAATAGTTCCAAGTACAGCAACTGATACACTTCTGGTGTGACACGTTCAATAACCCGGAATAGTCTCACATACCCAAGACTCTAATTAATTTCAGAAATAGATCGGTTAAGACTCCACCTGTCAACAACGCCGCCTCGAGATAACTATATCTCCAACTTTATCGGCATAACTCCGTTCTCGTTCTCGTACTATTCCGTCCTGTTTTCGTCTCATCCTATATTTTTATATGGGACAGAAATGAGAAATATTTTAATACTCTCAAATTTCTGTCCCATTCTCATTCCCATAAAATTCCATTCCCAAATCCCATTTGCCCGCCCCTAGAAACTAAAACCCCAAAACCTAATAATCTCTTTATATATGTTAACTTTTAATTTATTATTGAGCTCCATCTAAACCTTATAATCTAATAAATCCAAAATCTGCGCAAACATATTTTACAATTAATCATAGACGTAGTGGTTGATGTTAAAATTTTAAATAAATTAATTTTTTTTCTTTTTTCATAAAATGAGAGATATTTTTATAAATTTTAATACATTAACAAATTCATTTATATTAGAAAATATGTTAATATATTAACAAATTTTTTATTATATAAATTATATACATGATATTATCTTTAATTGAAATTTAAATAATATAAAATTTTAAATTTAAATTTGAAAGTAAAATATAACATATAATAAAAGTAATACATAAAAATAAAATAAGATGAGAGATGTTTTATAAATGTTTATACCTATTGATCCATGGTGAAACCGGAATCTTCTACTAACCCGAAAGCAATTTCGGTTTAAAGACATTGATTGCACGCACCTATCATACAAAGCTTGCTTCTTATTTCTTCTTCCTTCTCTATCTTTGTACCCACGAACTCGTAACCTTCTTCAATTCTCCTCTTATTTCTTACCTTCATCTTAGAAACTTGACCTAGATTATTCAGAATTGAGTCGAGTTTATCGGTATACCATATAAACCCTAGTTTCCACATCCTCAGAAGTCAGAACCATTCAATCAGTTTCATGATTCTGAAGAGTGGGTTGTGTTAAATTCTGAAGCTTTCGGGGGCTAAGAGCAACGGCACTTCTTGGTCCCCTATCAAATGAGTATCGAATAATGAGTTTGAGATTGCAAAGCCCTTTTCTGGGTACTCCTCTTCTTCATAGAGATAATAGAATCAATGTTACTAGAAGAGTATTTCGAAGCAAACGTATATGTTCAGAGAAGAAAAATAATGATTGGTTAGCTCAAGTTGTAAAATTTTCTCGATTTTGTGGGAAAAATGTACAATTGTTAAGAAGTAGAGTTGATGTTAAATGTTTGAAAGAGCCTTTTACACGAAATAAAGGTTTGGTTAAGTCTTTGGTTCCTGTTTGGGAAGAGGGTTTGTTTTTATTGAGGTGTTCTGTTTTCTTTGCTGTTATATCTGGTGTTTGCTTATTGGTTTGGTATGGACAGAACAAGGCTCGTGCTTTTGTTGAGACTAAGCTTTTACCATCAGTTTGTTCTTTGCTTAGTGAGAGTATTCAGCGTGAGGTTGATTTTGGAAAGGTTAGAAGAGTTTCACCATTGTGTATAACACTTGAAGCTTGTTCTACTGGTCCTCATTGTGAGGAATTCTCATGTGGTGAGGTTCCGACCATGAAACTTTGTGTTCGTCCTTTTGCTAGTCTTAGAAGGGGAAAGATTGTGGTTGATGCGATTTTGAGTAATCCAACGGTGTTGGTTGCTCAAAAGAAAGATTTTACATGGTTAGGGATACCTCTATCTGAGGCTACTTTGCCAAGCCATTCGTCTTCTGAAGAAGGGATTGATTTTCGTACCAAAACTCGAAGACTTGCAAGGGAGGAAGCAGGGATCAGATGGGATAGTGAAAGGGATAATGATGCAAGAAAAGCTGCAGAGATGGGCTATGTTGTTCCTTGTAATAATTCTTCTCAAGTTAAAGATGATGTGTTGAAGCACGATAGGCGTTATAATGAAATAGGAAATCCAAACTCTTTTATTTGCATGGATGAGAAGATGCATTCAGCAGACCAACATTGCATGGACCCTGGTGTTGATTATGACATGAAACATGCTGAGTTGGAGAAATCATTTGGCATAAAAATTCCTGGTTCGGGGCTCAAGTTATTGTCCAAAATGTTAAAGGTCCCGAGGAAGTACAAATTTAAGTGGATTGCAAAATCACACAACAATTCAGTGTCTGATATTAGTGCCAAGAAGCGAATCCTTGAGCGCAGTGCTTCAGCAGCTCTATCTTATTTCTACAGCCAATCACAGCAAAAGCCTGATGAGCCTTTAGTGTCATCCGCAGATTATCATGACTTGAGTTTGGATATGCTATTAGTCAAAGGTGAGGGAGAAATCAGTAATAAATTTGATCAGTTAGATTTGGATGCGAAAGATTATAGAGGGAGTGATAAAAGGCTCCTTCCTGTAAAAAAGGCTACACCGTTAGACAATTTCACTGTATCATGTGATCCATTTCTTATGACTGTTGATAGACTTTGTGCACCCTTACGAACTAAAGGAAGCTCATATGTTGAAGATATTGTGAATTCTACTGAATCTGAGACTTTAAGCAGTCAAAGAGGGAATACATCTGTGAATGTTGTAGATCAGAAAGGTGATGATGTTCCATATAGTAATCGAAGTGGAAATTTACCTCAGGACGTTACGTTCAGAAAGCATGAGAATCAGCCTGTAGCAAATCACTGGTGTCCTACCTGGCCATGGAACATAAAATTGAAGGAAATGGTGTTTAATAGTTTAACTGGTTCCTCTAAGAAGTTAACCGGAGGGGCAAATCCTAATACTTCTGACAGTGCTCCTCACTTGAGTTATGGACTGGAGAAGCTGCCTGATGTTTATCCTGAGAAGACGCTGCCAGTTATGCTTGATTCTGTACAGTTTAAAGATGGGACACTTATTCTATTAGCTTATGGCGATACAGAGCCCAGGTGATGTCATCTATCTTTGTAATCTAATGTTAAATGAAGTCATTTAATTTGTCCATTTCTTTTAGTCTCCAATTACAGCTTTTGATGATCTCATACTGATCTTACGAGATCAGTATGATCTTTTATATCTCTGTTTACTTAGTGCAAGCTGTTTAGCTGAGTAAAGTAGAAGTCTTGTTAAGTGACTGATTTTGGTAAGGATCATTTATTGTGTAGAGAAATGAGAAACATCCATGGACATGTTAAGTTTCAGAATCACTATGGTCGTGTATACGTGCAACTTGCTGGAAACTGTAATATGTGGAGATCAGATATAACATCTGAAGGTGGTGGGCTTTTGTCTGTTGATGTTTTTGTCGATACTGTGGAGCAGAATTGGCATGCAAATTTAAAGATCGCCAACTTCTTCGTCCCGGTAAGGTATCAGGTGAAATAGATGACTTATGTTTGGTATCAATTGCGATGAACTTATCTCTTTTTTGCATCTCTGCAGATTTTTGAAAGAATTCTAGAGATTCCAATTGAATGGTCTAAGGGAAGAGCTACTGGTGAGGTGCTTGTCTAATATCCACTGTGTGTCCTCTTATTGTAGAAGGTTATCATTTGAAGCTAGCTTGAACAATCTGTGGTTTATGTTTTCAACCTCTACATTTTTTCTTGTTGTTCCTTTGTACAAGATCTCTTCGTGCTGTTAGAATATGCCCAATTAGTTCCATTGTCACCTAGCTAAGCTGGCTAGAGAACACCTTACTGTTGGATCTTTGAAATCAAGTTTGGGAGTTCTTTCTTCTCTTTTACAAATTGATGAGTCTGAGAAAATTTCTGAAAAATAAATATTGTTTTGTCCTTGGGTTTTCTTTCCCTGACTGTTGTTTATCGCCTTGCAGGTTCATCTGTGTATGTCTAGAGGGGAAATATTTCCAAATTTACATGGCCAGCTTGATGTCACAGGACTAGGCTTCCATATATATGATGCACCTTCTCCATTTTCTGTAAGTCTCGAGTTTAAGTTTTTCTTGAAGATGCCTTCTCATATCTTAATGATATTTTTTTTTCTGCGTTAGCTATTAGAAGATCTATAATATATGAATCTCTGTAGTGTTTTTACGCGTTCAATGTGTTCAGATACAATGCTTCTTCTATAGTTATCTAATACCTACAAATAGAAGATGCCCGGACAAGGTTTTCTTTACTGACTCAGGCTACCTTTTGCCTTATACCATCTCTCTTTTTTGCAGGATGTCTCAGCCAGCCTGTCTTTTCGTGGCCAGCACATTTTTCTTCATAATGCTAGTGGTTGGTTTGGAAAGGTTCCTTTGGAGGCTTCTGGTGATTTCGGTATACATCCTGACGAGGGAGAGTTTCATCTGATGTGTCAGGTAATATCTTCTATGGGAACCCTTGTTCTGGATGGCAAATTTAGTTATCTAGATTACCAGTCAAAGCTAAAACGAAATGATTTTATGTCGGTAGATATTCTCGCTAAATTGGATGGCTTTCCAGATCTTGATGGCTGATTTGTGTCCCTGTTTCTTAGTTGTTAATTGTCCGATTTTGTTTCAGGTTCCCTATGTGGAAGTTAATGCTTTGATGAAGACGTTCAAGATGAAGCCCTTGGTTTTCCCGGTATCATTTATATGCATATTCTGTTTAACTTTACCAGTCATTTATAGTGTTTGATCCTTGATGTATTTCAATTCTTTTCTTTTTTTTTGCTCCTTAGTGGCTCCTTTATCTATTTTATTTCATTCTATCATCTTGGAGTGCAGCTAGCTGGTTCTGTGACAGCTGTATTCAACTGTCAAGGCCCGCTTGATGCTCCCGTTTTTGTGGGAAGTTGCATGGTTTCTAGGAAAATAGCTTACGTGTCTCCAGATCTCCCTACATCTTTGGCATATGAGGTAATGCTGAAAAACAAGGAAGCTGGTGCAGTTGCAGCATTTGACCGTGTTCCATTTTCCTATCTTTCTGCGAATTTCACATTTAATACTGACAACTGTGTGAGTATTTACTGTCTGTTTCCACCTCTATGAAGTATGTATGAACTTTTTAGGTATTTTCATATTAGCCTTTTTTCATGTGATAGGTTGCTGATTTATATGGTATTAGAGCTACCCTTGTTGATGGTGGAGAGATTCGTGGAGCAGGGAATGCTTGGATCTGTCCAGAGGTATGTTTTATGTATGTCCCTACCAATCCTTGTATAATCCTACAAAAAATTGAGTCATTAATGTATCTGGGTTGGGGGAGGACTGTGGTGAGGGACAATGGGCTACCCAGCAGTGGGCTTGGCATTATAACTAAGTTATGTTGCTTAATCTTGAGTTTTCTCCTGAGGGGTCTGCTAAAGCATGCTTACTCTTTCCAGCTGATTTTATGAATAGGTTTATAAATTCACTGCTTTTTGTATAACATCTCAAAATCGGATGTCTTCACTTTTTCATCCCTTAGTCAAAATCGAATGTCTTCATTTCCTCTTTTACGTTCTGATGGTGAAATGGTATATATGTTCACAGGGGGAGGTAGATGATACCGCACTGGATGTGAACTTCTCAGGAAATATATCGTGCGATAAGGTTTTGCATCGTTATATGCCTGAATATCTTAGTCTCGTGCCGCTGAAGCTGGGTGATTTAACTGGGGAGACCAAACTTTCTGGGGCCCTCTTGAAACCGTTAGGTTCCCTTGCCATTCTTTTGTGCTATATTTAGTGTTCACTGGTGTTTTGTGCTTGTCTTATTGAGTTCCATCTGAATTTTGAGTGCAGGAGGTTTGACATCAAATGGGCTGCACCTAAAGCTGATGGCTCCTTAACTGATGCTCGGGGAGATATTGTGATATCACATGATAACATCATCGTTAATTCATCGTCCATTGCTTTTGATCTATACACAAAATTAGATACCTCATACCAGGACCAGTGTTTGTCTCACCAAGACTTAACTCAAGGGGAGGCCATGCCATTTGTTGTTGAGGGGGTTGATTTGGATTTACGCATGCGTGGTTTTGAGTTTTTCAGCTTGGTCTCTTCCTATCCATTTGATTCCCCAAGACCTACACATTTAAAAGCAACAGGAAAGATCAAATTTCTGGGAAAGATAAAACAACACATCACTACAAAAGATGGACATGTTGAGTCAGAGAAATGTGAAGATGCAGCTGCAAGTTCAAACCTTGTTGGTGAAATTTCCATCTCGAGTCTCAAGCTGAATCAGTTGATTTTGGCCCCTCAATTGTCTGGACTTTTGAGTGTTTCACGTGATCATGTTAAGGTAATGTCCTGATTCCTTACTTCAGTGAATCATATCATCAGTATCAGTAACACATGGAGACTAGTAGCAGCAATCTTTGTGATGGTGGTTTTGTAATTGCAACTGACCTTTTCGTTTGGCAGTAAAGATTTGGGATTGATATGACTCATATCAGTTTATTAAAGCCATGAAGGCTGTCTTGTCAACATTTTGCCTGATTTGAACAGTGTTCTTGACAGATATTTAGTTAGACAAAGGTTAACAATGATGTTTGTGCTGTTGCATATCTAGCTTGATGCCGTGGGCCGGCCAGATGAAAGTCTCACACTAGACTTTATAGGTCCACTACAGCTTAATTCTGATGAAACTATACAAAGTGGAAAGTTGCTCTCCTTTTCACTTCAAAAGGGACAACTAAGAGCTAATGCTTGTTTTCAACCACAACAGTCCGCCACTTTGGAGGTATTGCTTTTTCGTGTATTCACATGTTTTTATTTGATCATTTGAAGAGAAAATGAGAATCAGCGGCCGATGGTTTACTGTTTTTCTCCGTATCTGATCGCAGATTCGCAATTTTCCACTTGATGAGTTAGAGCTGGCCTCGTTGAGAGGAGTAATTCAAAGGGTAAGTACATTAACACAATATTTTTTTGCATGCTCAGTTGTTTACAACAGTATCAATGAAGATTAGGCACAGTTAATAGAACGTTCAAGATGACATCCCACAAGTATTATGTGTTAGTTGTAGCAGAATAATGGAACTGGAAGTTCAAATGTAGTTTAATGCGTATGATAGAAGCTTATAACTTAGATAATTAGTTTTGCAGTTGCTACTGGTGAGTTGCCTCTTTATAATTATCAATAATATCTTACCTTCCATATAACTTGCAGGCAGAGATTCAACTAAACCTTCTTAAGCGCAAGGGACATGGCTTGTTGTCTGTAATTCGTCCAAAATTTAGTGGAGTTCTTGGAGAAGCTTTAGATGTTGCAGTAAGATGGAGCGGTGATGTGGTATGTACTACACTGTACATGTTCCTCTTTATTTGTTTTAATTTTCTAAAAAAACCTAAAGTGGTCAGTTGTCACCGCTGTTCCCTAATTTGATCATTTCATAGTATATCATTTGCCACCATATGAAAGAATATAACTAAATCAAGCTTTTGTCATTTATATGCTTTCTACATTGTTTTTAGTGGTTCATGTTGTATGGAGGACTTGAGGTTGTTGTGTGATTTAACAGTGTATAATTGATAAGTACGTCTAGCAGTGAAGGCAATATGGAAATGTGCTTATCTTTTTCATCTTATTTCCTGAAGATCACTGTGGAGAAAACTATTCTGGAACAAAGCAATAGCCGGTATGAGCTTCAAGGTGAATATGTATTACCGGGTTCCCGTGACCGCGACCTTGGTCAGAAGGAAGCTGGCAGTTTCTTAATGAGAGCCATGACTGGTCATCTAGGAAGTGTTATATCTTCCGTTGGAAGATGGAGAATGAGACTTGAAGTGCCTAAGGCTGAGGTTGCTGAGATGCTTCCTCTTGCAAGGCTTCTTTCAAGAAGTACAGATCCAGATGTTCATTCGAAATCAAAGGTTGGCTGATGTTATTTCTATATCATATGCTTATTTTGTGAGTAGACATGTTCTAAAATGTGGTTCAGGAAAAATTTAACATGCATGAGTGTGTACTTAAAAGTAGGGTTGGGCATTCGGGTAAGCGGGTCGGGTTCGGGTAAAACACATTCGGGTTTGGGTATATCGGGTTTAAGAGTCTAATACCCCATGGAATAGTTTTATCGGTTTCGGTTCAGGTTCGGATTCGGGTAAGAAAATATTGAAAAAAATAGTTAAATTTAAAAAAATTTACAAATATAACTAAAAGTTTTAGAATAATTAAATTATTTGTATATATAATTAGATTTCGGGTTTTAATCGACGGGTTCGGATTCAGGTACC
>KE158897.1:12309-29438 GCA_000411055.1 Leavenworthia alabamica | reverse complement strand
GCATTATTTTTCTGAGGCTCAAGAACTTGTTTACTGTCCCTACAAATCACCACATGATCTTTCCCTGTGCGTTGGCCTCACTTACACAGTACCGACAATCACTTCCCGGTAGGTCACCCATCCTAGTACTACTCCAGCCCAAGCACGCTTAACTGCAGAGTTCTGAAGGAGTGGTTGACCGAAAAGATAAGTGCACTTTGGTGACATAGGTAGCCAAATCAAATGTCTTAAGCCTCTTCTCATGCACCACCATACCAGATCATGGGATGTTACAAATTTTTTTTTGTTTATATTATTTTAACTTATTAATTAGAGAAAAAAACTTAGTGTATTTATAAAGGGCGGAAAATAAATTTACATGTCTTTCTTAATTTATGTGAAGAATGTCTAAACTAAACTCTTTTGGAAACAGATGAAGTATTTACTAGAATTTGTTACAATATACTCTAAAGTTTTATTTGAAAATTTTGTCTGGCTGATATAGGAAATCATGGAAGATTCGTCTTGTCCTGGGAAAATAGGCTAAAAATAGCTGTGGATGCAGCCATAGGTATGCCCTAATTTATTCAATAAACTTCATTAGTTAAGTATTAAGACTTTTAATGGTATTAGTCCTTATGTTAGCATAAGAAAAATAATGATGTCAAATTTATTACATAGGGTTGGAGTATTTACACACTGGATGCAAACCACCAATGGTTCACAGAGATATCAAGACTACTAACATATTACTAGATCATAATTTACATGCAAAATTAGCTGATTTCGGGCTTTCGAGATCTTTTCCAGAAGGAAATGAATCATATGTGTCAACTGTTGTTGCGGGCACTCCTGGATATCTTGATCCCGAGTAAATATTACTTCATATGTTATTAATACACACAATTCACTGTCTTTTTTTGATACTTCACAATCACTTATATGTTTTGTAGGTATTATCAAACAAATTGGCTAACGGAAAAGAGTGATATATATAGTTTTGGAATTGTATTGTTGGAGATGATAACAAACCGTCCGATAATTCAACAATCTCGTCAAAAGACTCATTTAGTAGAATGGATCAGCTTCATGATAACAAAAGGAGATGTTAGGAATATTATGGATCCAAACCTTCATCAAAACTATAATGTTGGTTCTGTCTGGAAGGCCATTGAAATAGCAATGTCATGTGTGAGTTCTTCTTCGGCAAGAAGACCAAACATGTCTCAGGTTGCTAATGATCTAAAAGACTGTCTCATATCCGAAAGCTCTAGGGTAAGAGAGGGTAGCGATAGAGAATCAAAAAGTTCTATGGAACTCAGCGCGGATAGTATTACCGACATGACCCCTAAGCCTCGTTAGCTTGTCAAATATATCATTTCTGGTTTATCTTCTCATGAATATTCGAATATGTGTCATCAAGACTTTTACTGATTGTATGTAAGACTGAAGTTGATATTGTTGTAGTGTGATGTGTATGTTGTGAAATATATTTGGTGATGTTTATTTAAACATGATTGTGAATTTAAAATATATTGTTTAATCACAAACCAGCTTTTACCGACTCATCTTTTTTTAATATTAGGAGTTCAGGCCTAAAGACCTTTTCCAGGCGGGATTCACACCAGATTAGATTCATCTCCTTTAGAGAAAAGATCTCTCCTAGGTTGTGATTCGAACCAGCGACCTCTGAATTACCTCATAAACCTTTTATTAGTTGAGTTACCACGCTATGGTGTTTACCGACTGATCTTGTCAACAATTTTTCGATACCTTTTATGTGCATGCTCATAAATTCTGATGCAAGCTTGGGAGAAATCCTTTTTGGTCTCTCACTAGTGAGACAAATGGTAGTTCTTCTTGGTGTCATCTCTTAAAGCTTAGATATTTGGTTCAAAAATTTATCACCTTGCAAATTTGGTAATGGAAAACAATGTCTCTTCTTGTTGGATGTTTGGACGCCTTTTGGAAGCTAATAGAATACACTGGTGGACAGTGACGGATCTAGAAACTAAATTTAGGGGGGGCAGTAGTGTAAATTTTATAAATTTTAGGAGAGGCAATTTAACAATTTCTTAAGAAAATAGGGAAAAATTTTCAAATCCATGGGGGCAACTGCCCCTCCTAGTCTCTCTTTACATCTGCCACTGCTGGTGGAGCAGGTCCAAGGCTTCCCTATGTGGAAAGTGAAAAATACTTGATAATTCGACATTAAAATCGGAATTAATGCAAATACTCAAAATATTGTAACACTTAATAATCAAATCCACTGAAACAAATGTTCAATACTACAAAACACATAATATAGAATATCAAATTTAACTAAGACTTGAAATTTGTTGTTTGTTTTAATTATTAAAGCAATCAAATATAAAATATGTAAGCATTCAATTAAAAAATTCTATTAAATTATGGTTTAACACTTCATTTTATTAAACAAATTATGACGGTAAAAACAAATTCTAAGAAAACTTAGGTTACAATTTTTTTAAGGCAATTTTTGAAAAAATCACCAAATTAACTTTAATTTCCACAAATACCATTAAAATTAATTTAAAACAAAATTACTATTTAATAATTTAATTTAATTAAAAATTAGATTATATTTTTGAGAAATTACCAAACAATAAATATTAAACTCAACCACTAAATACTCAATCCTAACATTAAATTAAAAATATAATTTTAATAAAAGATGATATTTATGTCTAATTAAAAAAATATATATAATTAATGGTATTAGAAAGAATTACTTTTTTTTTTTTACTTTTAATCTATTCTATCTTTTATATATTAAATTAATTCATAACAGCTCCCATATACTTAAGTCGGCAGAAGATAATCCTCTAAACATCTCTTAAAATCTCTTATAATCATTTGTTGAATACATCCCCTAAGAGAAGAGAACACTAAAGTATGAATCTACAAAAGATAAGGAACAAAGAGTTGAAAACACCAACTACGTAGTCTTTATGTATAATAACTTAAGCAGCCATTTCTTCATCAGTGGAAGCATTATTACTCTCAACCTTTTTAATGACTAATTTGTTGTTGTTTGTAGCCAAGTGATCAACATCGACAAGAACAATATCTTCTTCTGCAAAATCTCCCTTTAAAACTCCGACTGCGATCTCATTCTCAACCATTTGTTGAATCACTCTCTTCACTGGTCTTGCTCCATAGTTCGGATCGAAACCGAGCTGAGAAAGGAGATCTAATGCCTCTTTTGTGTACTGAAGATTGATTTTCTTCTGTTCTAACCTTATCTTAACCCGTTTCATCTTCACAGAAAATCAAACGGAAACCAAAATAGATTAGAAACTATGAGTGTCACCCTGGGCGAAAAAACCTACCCAGCATATAAAACCCGAACCCGACCAGGATAAGGTTTTACCTAAACCCGATAAATTATTCCATTTGATATAGTAGAGGTGTATCCTCGGGTATCGGGGTAAAAACCGAGCCGGATACAAAATCCGTTCCAGTTCCAGCACCCGTAGACCGGATATGTAACTAATATGTTTAATTAAGTTTATGATTGAACCTTGTTATACGAATATAGATTCCGGATATAATAATATAGATTTCGGGTATAAAGGTACAAATTCAGGTAGACGAGTATAGTTCGGATCGAAAAATATGAATTTCGGGTAAAGAGGGTTGTGTTTCGGGTATACGGGTGTGGTTTCGGATACGAACAAAATTTGTACCCTATTTTTTCTGGGTTTTTGTAGGTGTTTAATTTTTACATCTGACCTGAACCAAACCCAAAACTTCAAAACCCTAATGGATACAAACCTCCTATACCCGACATACTCGAACCTGAACAGATTTTACCTTAAACCCAACCTGTATACCCAGGTCTAGACTAGCTAGGCCAATATCAGAATAAAGATCTTGAAAACAAACAAACGTGAGTTTAAGAGAGTTAGAGTTACCTGCAATTCAACGATCTTGGAGATTTCTCTTGCATCTAACGGCTGGAAAACAATATATTCATCGATTCTATTCATAAACTCAGGCCTAAAAGTTTGTCTTGCTAATTCCACAACTTGTCGCTTCATTATCTCATAAACTGTTTCTTTGCTATCTTCATTGTTCCGTAAAGTCTCAAGTATGTGATGAGATCCTATGTTAGAAGTCATTATCACAACACAATTTGTGAAACTTACTGTTCTTCCTTGTGAATCAGTTACTCTTCCATCGTCTAATAGTTGTAGCAAGATGTTGAAGACATCGGGATGAGCTTTCTCGATTTCGTCAAACAGAACAACTGAATAAGGTCTCCGGCGAACTACTTCAGTTAACTGTCCACCTTCTTCGTAACCAACATAGCCAGGAGGTGCACCAACAAGCCGAGAAACCGAGAACTTTTCCATGTATTCACTCATATCTATCCTTACGATTGCGTTTTCCGTGTTGAAAAGGTATCCGGCTAGAGACTTGGCAAGTTCTGTTTTACCAACACCTGTTGGACCCATGAACATAAAACTAGCTATTGGCCGGTTTGGATCTGAAAGACCAGCTCTTGATCGTCGGATAGCATCAGCTACTGATTTTACAGCCATGTCTTGACCAACAACTCTTTTGTGAAGCACTTGTTCTAATATGACAAGCTTTTCTCTTTCTGATTGTTGAAGATTTGATAGTGGTATACCGGTCCACTTGCTTACGATCTCTGCTATGTCAAAATCGGTAACCTCTTCTCGGAGTAGTGACTGTCCAGACTGTCGAAAATTCGTAAGATTCTTTTCAGCTTCTTCTAACTGACGTTGGAGAGACATAAGTGTTCCATACTTAAGTTCAGCAGCACGGTTTAAATCATATTCACGTTCAGCAGATTCAATTTCCAGGTTAACTCGATCAATCTGTAAAACCGTAGAACATGATTAAGAGAACATTAGGGTTGATATATACCAATAAGAGAAGAAAGATTTGACCTCTTCTTTAAAAGATCGTATTTTAGTCATTAGAGACTTTTCTTTCTCCCATTGGTCATTGAGTTCTTTCTGTTTTTGTTTGAGTGTGGACAGATCATTGTCAATCTTATGTAACCGTTCTTTAGAAGCTTTATCGGTATCGTTTTTAAAAGAAAGCTTTTCCATCTCCAGTTTGATAACAGCTCTGTCTATTTCATCTAGTTCAGTTGGTTTAGAAGTGATCTCCATCTTCAGCTTTGCAGCAGCTTCATCAACAAGATCAATAGCTTTGTCTGGCAAAAAGCGTTCAGTGATGTAGCGATCTGCAAGAACTGCTGCTGAAACAAGGGAACTGTCTGATATAGTAACGCCATGGTGTAACTCGTATCGTTCTCTTAACCCACGAAGAATCGAGATTGTATCTTCAACAGATGGCTGACCACAGAACACTTGTTGAAATCTACGTTCTAAAGCTGCATCCTTCTCTATGTATTTGCGGTATTCATTCAATGTTGTTGCACCAATACATCTCAATTCACCTCTTCCAAGCATTGGTTTGAGGAGGTTGCTCGCATCCATTGCTCCACCCATAGCTCCTATAAGCCAATTCAATAGTATCATGATAAACAAGACAAAAATTAGTATATCCAGATCCAGTTTCACACTCAACTAGCTTCTGATGAGAAGAAGTAAAGCATTTAAACCTTAAACCTACCTGCACCAACAACAGTGTGGATCTCATCAATGAACAAAATTATTTGCCCATTGGAGGCAGTTACTTCCTTCAATACTGCTTTCAACCTTTCCTCAAAATCGCCTCGATACTTAGCACCAGCAAGGAGTGAACCCATGTCTAGAGATATCAACTACATGATAAAAGCAGCCAAGCCAAACATGTTAAAAAATCTTTCAATTAATCGACTCAGGCATATGAAAAACATATTAGGAAAGAACCTTCCGATTCATGAGAGGTTCAGGGACATCCCCTCGCACAATTCTTTGCGCTAACCTGAAAGGTTAAATTTGTTAATGATAAGCTTCAACTAATCCTGGGCAGAAAAATCCAACCGAATCGAATTTAGGAAATGAGAACCAAACCTAACCGATCTGGTTATTTGTGAGTTTTACAAATCTCTAAAAAACCGAACCCATGACTGAATAAACCGATATTTATTTTTTATTTTTAGTCTTTCTTTTATTTTTTTCTGTTTTTTATTTTATTTTAATGATTTTTATATGTTTTATTTATTTTTTAAAACGACCTAACCGAAATAATTCAAATAAACAAAAAAAAAAAGTAAAATAAACTGTTATTTTTGTTTTAGAACCGAACTAAACTTGAAAAATAAAAACAGATTGGAGATGTTTTAACATCCAAAACCGAGCCGATTAAAACTTTTGAAAACCGAACCGAACTGGATGTGCTTATTCGGTCTTAAATGGTGAGTTTTATAAATTTCTAAAAAACCGAATACCGACTACTATGAACAAAACCGAACCGATTCTGAACGCCCAAGACTAGTTTCCACAAGGATGTTACAAAAGAAAGAAAAAAAAGGGAAAAGAAATGTGTTACCCTTCTGCAATAGCAGTTTTGCCAACACCAGGTTCACCAATAATAACAGGATTGTTTTTTGTTCTCCTGCATAATATCTGAATGCAACGCCTAATTTCATCATCCCGTCCAATAACAGGATCGAGTTTTCCTCTTCTAGCCATCTCAGTTAAATCATTTCCATACTTTTCAAGTGCTTCATATTTGCTTTCAGGATCTACATGCATTAGCATCATCACATACTTACTTACTCATCAACCAAAATCTCACTACCAACACAGGTCTTACATCTAACTTATCAATGTTCACCAATACAATATCCACAGAGTTCTATACACTTACTATATTCAAAACACAAAATCAACAAAAAGACTTACTTTGATCTGTAACTCGCTGACTACCACGAACATCTTTTATAACAGCCTTGAGAGTATTCTTATCAAGTTTAAAATCCTTGAAGAACTCTTGACCAAACCTTACATCAGAATAAAAAGCCAACAAAAGATGTTCAACAGATATATAACTATCTAACATCTCTTTCTTATACATCTTTGCATTTTCTAATATAACACTAAGAGATGATCCTAAGATCTGACCACTTGTATCACCTGTAACCTGCCCAAGAACAGATTTGAAGATTGATTGATTGATTCAAGAAACACAGAAAATTAAGTAAAATACTAATTGTTTAAGAAACCTTTGGTTGTTTAGCTATGAAGTGATCTGTAGCTTGAAGAAGAGATGAATTATCAATTCCAGCTTTAGTAAATATTTTTCTAGCCATACCATCTTTTTGTTGAAGTAAAGCTTTCATTAAATGTTCAGATTCAACGATTTGTTGATTCGAAACTCGAGCTGCATCGAAGGAGTTGAGTAGACCTTCCCATGCCATTTCTGTAAACTCATTTTGATTTGGCTACAAAGAAAAAACAAAATTAATATTGAAATTATAGTGAAGATGATTAAACAGACGACGAACCTGAGTGCCGGTGGAAGAGAAGTGACGTGGAGAAGAGAATTGATAAGAAAGAGGGAAGAGATGGTGATGGAGATGAGAAGTGACGGAAGAGAAGGTGGATCCTGTAATTCCAGTGAAGGAATTTGATCGGAGAAGAGAGGAAGAGATAGGACGAGAACGGAGGAGAAGAGAAGGTTTGGAATAAGCGTATTGCGATTTGATGATGGTTGAAGAAACGGACTTGGTTAATCTCCTTGACGCCATCTGAGTACTGATTACTGAGTTGAATTTTTTTGGTTAGTGTTGTGAAGAAGAAGAAGTTTTATTTATTTTTTATACTTGGAGAAGAGGAAAAAGAGAGAAGTGTGTAGAAGAGTTGTAGAAGGTTTAGCTTAGCATTCGGAAATATTTGGATCGATTTGGATAAAATTCGACTGATTTTAGATAAAATTCGACTGATTTTAGATAAAATTCTATTGAATTAATAAATAATTGAAAATTTTATTTTAAATAATCTATAATTTTTTATTCATAATTAAGATAATTCTTTCAATATTTATTGTTTACATAATCTATTTATTTTATAACAAATTTTATAATTCCAAAAATATATTTTATAATTAAAAAATGTTTTTAAGAATAAATTAATATGTAATTTAATTAATTATTTTTATATTTATAACTAAAATTATAATTTTAATATTTTAAACTTATAATTATATCGATTAAGTTGAAAAATTAAAAATTTTAAAAAATTAAAAATTTTAAAAAATTAAAAAATTATTACAAATGTTTGTCAATTATTAGTAAATTTTGTAATATATTCGCAAAATTTATTAAACGTTAGCAAAGTTTATCTGATGTTCATATAGTGTGTAAAATACTCGGAATAGCTGCTAGCAAAGTTTTGTAAGTGAAGTTTTTTAATCCTATTTTTTTAGGTTTTGATCTTTTAGGAAAATCAAGCTTCTCTCTACCACCTTCTCCGATTTGCTTATCTGTCTAGATCTCTCTGGTAAGTTTTATTCTCCATTTATATCGCATTGTAAGAGAAAAGTCTTAGCCTTTATTTCTGAAACCCTAATTTTTTGCTCAACCAATTCGCTATTTTCATCAATTGTTTCATGTGAACTTTGATTTTGTTTATTACAAACCCAAAGCTTTAATTTTGAAACTTACCCAGAACTCAATGTGACATAACATAGAAGATAATGAATCAAAAACCCTAAAACCCCAATTTTTTTATATTGATAGGAATGGAATCTGATTGTTTGACACCAGAATGGGCTTCTCAACCTTGTCTCATTGGTATTGATGAAGCTGGGAGGGGTCCTGTTCTAGGTTCTTCTTCTTCCTATGTGATCAGTTTTGTTTAGTAAGAAGATAAAAAATCTGATAAATTTATTTTGTTGTATGAAACAGGTCCAATGGTATATGGATGTATGTATTGTCCTATTTCATACCAGTCTTCTCTTGCTTCTCTCCATTTTGCAGGTTTTAAAACTCACATTTCATTCATTCTATGTTGTAGACATTGAATTGAGTAGTTGAAACATTAGTAGCCAAAGCTCTTAACTTTACATAGTACTGTTAAGTTAAGTAAGTAAAGCATGAAGCTTTATGTCATTTTTGTAGTCTTTTTTGTTGGTATGTTTTGCAGATTCAAAGACTCTAAAAGAAGAGAAAAGAGAAGAATTATACGAAAATTTGAACCTTGACAAGTCACTTGGCTGGGCTGTTGATGTTATTGATCCCAGGGAACTCTCAGCTAAGATGCTTGCAAAGTTAGTTAAATGTTTTTGAAAGGCTTTTAAATGATTCTTATATAATATAAGCTTTTTTTGTTTGTTTTCAACAGAAATAAAACCAACTTAAATGAGATTTCACATAACTCTGCAATGGGACTAATCAAAAGAGTACTAGACATGGGAGTTCTTCTTACAGAGGTGATTTGCCCCAAGTACCCGAACCCGATCCGAAAAACACTATATGAATCCAAAAAATTATTTTATTGGGTGCTAGATTCCTAAACTCGAAAACTCGTATCCGAATCCGAACCTGTCGATTAAAATCCGAATTCTAATTATATATACAAATAGTTAAATTATTCTAAAACTTTTAGTTATATTTGTGAAAATTTAGTTAAATTTTTTTAAATTTAACTATTCTCTTTTTTCCACTATTTCCTTACCCGTAAACGATCTGTACCCGCATCCGAATCCGAACTGAACCTGACAAAATTATTCTATTAGGTATTAGAATCCTAAACTTGATATACCTAAACCCGAAAAGGTTTTACCCGAATCCGATCCGAAAAACACTATATGGCCAAAAAATTATTCTATTGGATGCTAGATTCCTAAACCCGAAAACTCGTACCCGAACCCGTTGGGTACCCAAAACCGATCCGTACCCGCATCCGAATCTGAACTGAACCCGAAAGTTGTTTTACCCAAACCCGACCTGACCCGTTTACTTGAATGTCCAGCCTTACATTGGCTTTAAAAATCTAAACTGTATTTGCAGGCTTACTTAGATACTGTCGGAGATCCAGAGAAGTATAGTGTAAAATTGTCTGAGAGGTTTACTTCAATCAAGTTTGTAGTTTCAAAGAAAGCTGACAGTTTATTCCCTATTGTTAGTGGAGCAAGTATTGTGGCTAAGGTAATAATAATATGTTTAATGGATTCTTAGCTTTTTCATTTATCTATCTTGAAGCTTTTCGTAACCTAAAACTCACTTAACTGTTCAGGTAACAAGAGATAGAGCTTTGAGAGAATGGTTTGTAGAAGAAACTGGAGAAGATATAAATAGAAACTTTGGTTCTGGCTATCCTGGAGGTACTTACTATATCTAGGCATGGCTAAAACTTAAGCGTAATCGTATTTTGTGTTGTAACCGTTCAGCTTTTAAACTGTAATCGTATTAAATGGTTAATAACTATAGTCGTTAACCTTACAAATATATTAGTTATGGTTAACGTTAAACTATTAGTTGTAACCGTATAAAAACCGTTAGTTAACCGTATGGTGTAACTGTAATATTATAGTATAACTGTTTTAAAAATAAAACAAGATGTATATATAATTAATTATAATATTAAATATTAATTGAAATATCATTATCTATTTATATATTTTTATAAAATTATTATTGATATTATTTTGTATATTATTAGTAAATAAACGAATCATATTTAGTCGTATATAACCATATAAAAACCGTTAGTTAACCGTATGGTATAAGTTAAATTATATTTTTATAAAAATATTATTGATATTATTTTGTGTATTGTAAGTGAATAAATAAATCATATTTAACCATATATTACTGTAACTTCTTTTTAACCCTAACTGTTTTTAACCATAACCAATTTTAACTATAACCTTATATTAAATGGTCAAGGTTAAGATTAAAAGAACTTATAAACCTAATCCATGGTTAACTAACTATAACCGTGACCTTGATCATGCCTAACTATATCTCTCTGTCTCAGATCATTAGCCATTATTATATTACAGAGTAATATCTTTGTAATGTAATATAGATCCAGAGACAAAGACATGGTTACAGAAACATAAACACTCTGTGTTTGGATTCCCATCACTAGTCCGTTTCAGTTGGGGAACTTGCACTACACATTTAAAAGGCGAAGTTGAAGTTTCATGGTTAGTTTTTTAAAGTATGATTTATGATTAAAAGTTTTTTCATTTATCTAATTATGTTGTAAGAATCTGAACCAGGGAATCAGATGAAGCTGAGGAGAGTGGTAATAGTAGCAAAAGACAAGCTAAACTAAGTAGATTTGGGTTCATTACATGTGAAGAAACCGAATCAAGTGGTAAAGGGCGTTGCAAGTTTTACCAAGCTCGTAAAATCCAGCAGCTTACTCGGTTTTAGTCTGAAGTAAAAGATTGAATCAAGTTTCAAGAAGATGATGTCTCTTAGCTTATACGCTTATTTTTCAGTCTTGTGTCTTGTTTTAATTGTTTCTTTGTTTTTTTGTCTATTGTTGTGAACCTCTTAATTAGAGATGGTCAAAATGGTCCGACCGGTCTTGGTCCGATCATATCCAATTCGTAATAGAGTTTCTAGATAAGCCCATTTATGGAGCGGATTAATATGGTCTTCGTCCAATTTTATTAATATGGACATGTATCACAGCCCATATAACTTGAAAAGATAAATCAAAATTGATTCGGGAGAAAATTATTACTACATCAAACGTACAACACCAAATTGTATCTTCATACAAGATTAGGATATCACATTAATGAACATTAATTCGCATTCATAACCAATTTTTTTTTTCACGTGGCTTGTTTTAAGCATAGTTTTCTTCTTAGTTTTTTGTCGATTGTTGTGAACCTCACTCAACTAGATATGTCAAAATAGTTGGACCGAATGTAGTTTAAACTAAATCGATTGTGGTTTAGACTAAATCATAAACTCGACAAACACCTGGAATAAATGGGTATTCGAATTTTTCTTATCTAAAAATTCGTATTTTTTTTAACGTCTACTACATCATTAGTATTATAGATTTTTAGGAATGCGAGAACACCTTCTACTTAAGATAATGCCATGACACAAATACTCTTCGACATACGATTCTGACCATAACACTCGGATATTCGACAGACGGTTCTGCAGGTACGACATCCCTTCTGATGGACAAGCTCTCCCCGCAACACGAGACCACGATGAATGATACTATCTACGCACACCGGAACCTCTGGAAAGCCTTTACATCCTTTAATTTGTAATCCAAAAATTTGTATTTACAACTAAATATCTAATTTTTCAAAACTAGATTATCTGATTTTTTCATTTGGAAATCAGAATTTACATCCGAAAACTCGGATTTTACACTCCAAAAACTTGATTTTATATATAATAACCCGAATGATTTATCTGAAATAAACACTCGATTTTCATAAAACTATCCGATTGTTTTAAAATTTATCTGATACCCGAATATTATCCGATTATTGAAAACCAAAAACTAAAATTACTCTAGTAAAATTATGGGTTTTTGATACCTGATCAAATTTCGCGTAAAACTCTAACCCGACTCAAACTCCACGGGTATAGAAGTCAGCATCCAATAAGAGAATTTGAATGATTTTGGTCGTAGTCAAAACCTAATTTTTTGGGTCGAATACGTATATACCCGAACGGATACCATTTTTTGTCCATGTTCCATTCAGATCAGTATACTTTTTTTTTGTGTTGATCATCTACCAAATGATCTTGAAATTTGGCTTTGAGAACATTATTTGGTAGGATGAGTCACAACAAACTGGTTATACGTAGATATAAAATTCGAAATTCAAAATCCAAACCCTAATATGATCCAAAATATTTGAACCAAATTCGATCTAAAATTCTAAAATAGTAGAATATTTTCTTTAACTAAAATACCCAAATCCGGATCTAACCCTACTTAAACCGAAAATCAAAAATATAATTATATATAAAACTATTACTTGCATTTATTATATAGTATTTACAATTATAAAACTAAAAATCAATTATTTTAAAACTGAATTAATCAAACTATCTAAACTAATTAAAATATTAAAAAATATTTAGTGATTTTATGAAAATCTAACCAATATTTATATCTGGTTTTAATAATCACAAAACTTAAACATTTACTAAATTCTCATATCATAAATATCTGAAACCAAAAATATCCGAATCAAATCCGATTTAAAAACCGGATATTGAAACAGATCCGGGTCCCAAATTTTCCAACAGACCAAGTATTTGATTTTGTTATAGAAAACATTATTTTTATAACAAAGCTAGACCCACAAATACATTGACTCATCCCAATAAACAAATAATAAATTTTCTTTTTTTAATTACTTAAAAAAAAACCACAATATCTAGTCATCAAGTGTGTGTACTTATTCAAAGACTACATCTAATTTTTTCCCAATTTTTAAATAAAAGGTTCATTACAAAAAACCAATTTATTAATTAATATTTCCGTATTAAAAAATAAAAATAAATCTTTAATAACTCAAAAAATAAATATTAGAAAGACATGTATCATAGTCCTAACAATGTAACATCAGATCCATTGAGAGACCTCTTCGATAATATTATTTTAATCTCTTTAATCCAAAATCAGACAGATCCTCAATCTCTGTCTCAAAATTCGCCATAGCTTACCCATCTTCTTGTTCATAAATCAGAGATTAAAAAAAAAAACCCTAACTTTCTCTTCATAACCTCTAAAGTCTCTATCTTTCTCCATCATTCCATGTGCAGAGCTATCAACATATGTTTGATTGAAAGCTAAGTTTCCAAATCCAAAACAGAAGAAATTAAAAGTGTATATAATCTTCAAAACAAACCACCAAACTATAAGAAAACAATAACCCATAAACGCCATTGTTCCTTAAAGACCTAACAAGACCTATCCTTTCTCTTCTTCTTCTTCTTCTTGACATTTTGTATCGTGTTTGTTTTCTGCTTATTTGGGGTTATTTCAATGTGGGTCAGATTTGGTTTAGGTTAATTATTTTTAGGGCTTTGTTTGATATTTTGCTTTTGGGTTAAGCTTTTAAAAGAAAGCTTCCAATGGCGTTGTTTAGAAAGTTCTTCCATAGAAAACCTCCTGAAGGTTTGGTTGAGATCTCTGAGAGGGTTTATGGTATGTTCTTTCTTCTCTTCAGCTCTCACTTTGATTTCTAATGTTTTAAGTGTTAGAAAGTTTGGATTTTTAGGTCTTAATTGATTAGAGTTCTTCAGTTTTTTTAGAAAGTTTGGTCTTAAAAATCAGGTTTTTTCAAGTTATATCAGCCTAAGCTTAATGGCTAGTGTCCTGTTTTTGTTTCATGTTCTTGGCAGGTTCACTGGTTCTTTGTTCTCTTCAGCTCTTTCTCTCACTTTGATTTGGGTTTAGGGTTAGAAAGTTTGGATTTTTAGGTTCTAATGGATAAGAGTTGTACATTTTTTTTAGAAAGTTTGAGTTAGTCTTAAAAAACTGATTTTTTTTTTCAAGTTATGTCAGCCTAAGCTTAAAGGCTAGTGTCTTGTTTTTGTTTCATGTTCTTGTTAGGTTCATTGGTTGAACATAATCTTATATTTGGTAGCTTTAGATATATCTCATTCTTGATGGTTGAGATGGAGCTCATTAGTATTTAGAATGTTTGAGTTTTTGGGTCTTAATCATCAGGTTTTTTCAAGTTATGCCGGCTTAAGTTTAAAGTCTAGTGTCATGTTTTGGTTTCTAGTTCTTGTTAGGCTTCTTGGTTGAATTGAATCTAATGTCTGATAGCTTAAGATATATCTCATTCTTCATGGTTAAGATTTAGCTCATGAGTTCTGTTAAATTAGTTATCTCATACATACAAAAATATTGCTATATATAAGTTTACTGATCTTTGATGTTTGTATTTCCAGTCTTTGATTGTTGCTTAACAACGGATATGTTGGAATACGAAGAGTACAAAGTCTATGTAAGCCGCATAATGAGTCAGCTACGAGAACAGTTTCCTACTGCATCATTCATGGTGTTTAATTTCCGAGATGGAGATAGCAAAAGCCGAATAGAGACCGTGCTAGCCGAGTACGACATGACCATTATGGACTATCCTCGTCATTACGAAAGTTGTCCATTACTTACAATGGAAACAGTTCATCACTATCTTAAATCAGCTGAGAATTGGTTATTGTTAAGTCAACAAAACATCTTATTATCACATTGCGAGCTTGGCGGATGGCCGACATTAGCTTTTATGCTTGCTTCGCTTTTGTTATACCGTAAACAGTTTAATGGAGAAAAGAAAACACTAGAGATGATTTATAAGCAAGCTCCTCGCGAGTTATTACAGCAAACTTCTCCATTAAATCCAGTGCCTTCGCAGTTGAGGTTTCTTCAGTATGTTTCGAGAAGGAATGTTGGATCGCAATGGCCACCGTTAGATCGGGTTCTTACTTTAGACTATGTTAATCTCAGATTGATTCCTGATTTTGATGGTGAAGGTGGTTGCAGACCCGTATTTAGAATATATGGTCAAGATCCTTTTTTGGCTTCTGATCAGACTTCAAAAGTTCTTTTTTCGATGCCGAAACGAAGCAAAGCTGTTCAGCATTATAAGCAGGTGATACTGAGACTTTCTTTTCATCAATGTGTCATGGGCTGGGATTCGGGTTAAACTGGTCGGATTTGGGTAAAACCCATTCGGGTTTGGGTATATCGGATTTAGGTTATTTTGCCCATGGCTAAATGTGGGTGTGTTCATTCTGTCTCTTCCCAATATGTTATAACTTTTAGTCTAACTGTTGCAGGCAGATTGTGAGATGGTAAAGATTGACATTCATTGCCATATTCTCGGTGATGTTGTGCTTGAATGCATTACTTTAGATAGTGAACATGAGAGGGAAGAGATGATGTTTCGGGTTGTGTTCAATACTGCATTTCTTAGATCAAACATTCTGATACTTAACCGTGATGAGATTGACATACTATGGAACACAAGAGATCGGTTTCCTAAGGATTTCAAAGCCGAGGTGACTATTTATCTTCTTTTTTCTTTGATAATTCTACTACTAAATGAGGCGAGGTGTCTTTTCGTTTTAACTAGTCTTGGGTGTTCCGAATCATCGGTTCGGTTTGTAGTAGTCGATATTCGGTTTTTTAGAAATTTATAAAACTCACCGTTTAACACCAAATAAGCACATTTGTTCGGTTTTGTTTTCAAAAGTTTTAATTGGTTCGGTTTTGGGTATTAAAACATCTCCGATCGGTTTTTATTTTTCAAGTTTAGTTCGGTTCTAAAATAAAAAGAACGGTTATTTCGTTTTTTTTGTTTATTAAAGTTATTTCGGTTTAATAAATATATGAAACATATAAAAACAAAACAAAATAAAAAACAGAAAAAAATAACAGAAACACTAGAAAAATGAAAAATAAATATCGGTTTATTCAGTCGTTTGGTTTTTCAGAGATTTGTAAAACCTATCGTTTAAGACCAAATAAGCATATCGGTTTGGTTCAATTTTTCTGCCCAAGACTAGTTTTAACTTTAAATGACCATTTCTGAAGAGCTTAGTATGAGACTAGTCCTTTGATACAAGTAATTTGTTTCAGGTTATATTTACAGAGATGGATGCTGGTAATAGTCTTGTCTCTTTTGATCTACCACATATGGAAGAAAAAGATGGTTTACCTATGGAAGCATTTGCTAAGGTTCAAGAGATTTTTAGTGATGCTGATTGGTTAGATCCAAATTCTGATGTTACAGTAACTGTTTTCAACCAAATAACAGCAGCAAATATCATTCAAGAAAGCTTAGATTCAGGTTCTCCTCGAAGCCCTGATTCGCGTAGCTTATTGGAATCGGCACTTGAGAAAGTTAAAGAGAGAACTAAGTTGATGATCTCGGAAAATATTGCTACAAGTCCTGTTGCAATCTCTCCTGTGTGGAATGAAAAAGGTTCAGTTTCATCTTATGCAGATCCGAATTCAATCCTTAAGAATGTTGATGAATCATCGCATGGACTTCGAGTTTTTTCACCTCGACTGGTTTCGAATCGTAGTCCTACACAAGGATCTCCTAATTCAGTATCTAGATTTCAGAGTTCCCAAACTTCCCTTGGGATTACTTCGATATTACATGATCATGGTTCATGTAAAGTTGAAGAGCCTACTTCATCATCACCATGCTCACCTCCTCCATCAAAAGCAGCAGTGACGCCA
>KE158897.1:0-12303 GCA_000411055.1 Leavenworthia alabamica | reverse complement strand
TCATAACGGCAGTTGTAATGGAAATATACCTCCAGTACCTGGACCACCATTGGGTTTAAAGGGCCGTGGTGGTCCTTTACCGAATCTTAAAAGTCAGGGACAAACAAGAAAAGCTAACTTAAAACCATATCATTGGTTAAAGCTTACTAGAGCAGTGCAAGGAAGTTTATGGGCTGAAGCACAAAAACCCGATGAAGCTGCAACGTATAGTTTTTTCCTTTATACAAGTTTGTGATTTCTTTTAACTTCGGTGTCGTTTAATCGTGTATTATCAATTCTAGTGCTCCAGAATTTGACATCTCTGAGCTGGAGAAACTCTTCTCAGCAGTGAATCTTAGCTCTGACAATGAAAGTAAAAGTAAAGGTCGACGAGATCGTCCTAAAGTTGAGAAAGTGCAGCTGGTAATTGACAGCAATGAGCAATTCTACTGTTCTTGAATATTTTTTCGTCCTCTAACTTTGTTTATTAGTTTTGCAGATTGAGCTCAGAAGAGCATACAACTGTGAGATTATGCTTTCTAAAGTTAAAATACCTTTGCCTGATTTAATGGTAAGCACAAATATTTCTCTTGCTAGATATTACTTGACAAGTTCTTGACAGCGCCGGTCCAACTATTCCCAATTATTTTGGATGGTCTAGGCGAATTTTTTATTTTATTTAAATATGTCTAAAATATCTTTAAACCTACAAAAAAATGCCTCTAAACTATTGGATGTCGTGCTTGGCTCTTGACTTAGTTTCTGTCATGTTCTCCATTGTTGTTGTTAATGTAAAGTTTGATCTGAACTCATCTTGTTATGTAAGAGCTGTTTAAACCATAATTTTCTGACATGAATGGTCTTGGGTTACAGAGTTCTGTTCTTGCATTGGATGAGTCGGTGATAGATGTTGATCAAGTTGATAATCTTATAAAGTTTTGCCCAACAAAAGAAGAATCTGAATTGCTAAAGGTATTTTCATTTCTGATTCTTTTTATGAGTACACTGATGCTACATCTCCTGTATTGTTTTTGTTGCTTTCCTTAGGGCTTCACTGGAAATAAAGAAACTTTGGGACGGTGTGAGCAGGTTCGTCTGGTCACTCTACTTTCATATTTCACAATCTTCTGAGTTTTCCGTGTTAACTTTTGAAGTCCATTAAGTTGGTAGTGATACATTACTGACTATGTATGTAACAGTTCTTTCTAGAATTGCTAAAAGTTCCTCGAGTGGAGACTAAGCTAAGAGTTTTCTCATACAAGATCCAGTTCCAATCACAGGTTAGAGAAATCAAATGTTTTTTTAAGTTTCTAAAATCTTGACTCTTATTTCTGTAAATGGTTGTTTTCTTCAGGTCACTGATCTTAGAAGAGGATTGAATATTATACACAATGCAGCCAATGAGGCAAGTTGATTTTTTTTGTCAACTAAACAGATTCATGTTTGGTTATTTTCTACTCTTAACACTATTTGCCATGTTTGTTAACACTTTTTCAAGGTTAGAGGCTCGGCGAAACTAAAAAGAATAATGCAAACTATACTTTCTTTGGGCAATGCCTTGAACCATGGGACTGCAAGGGGTAAGTAAGAACATATATATATGTTTCCTTAGAGAGAGAGCATTGGTTTTTCTATACAAGAGTTTGAAATTGTCATTCGCAATGTTGTTTTAGGCTCAGCTATCGGATTTCGCTTGGATAGTCTTCTGAAACTTACTGATACTAGATCCCGCAATAGTAAGATGACTCTTATGCATTATCTTTGTAAGGTATGAGGTTTCTCAAATCTTTCGGCAATTCTTTTAAATACCACTAAATTTAGTTTTTGTTTCGAAAATATCATTAAAATTAATTTAGGACAAAATTACTATTCAATTGAATTAGAGATTAGATTCTATTTGAAGAAATTACATAAACGCTAAACAATAAATACGAAATCCAAACACTAAATATTCAATCCTAATCTTAAAACGAATAACAAAAAGACATATTTTTCAGGTTCTTGCTGAAAAACTTCCAGAACTACTTGATTTTCCAAAAGACCTGATTAGCTTGGAGGCTGCAACAAAGGTAACTTTGCTTTTACTTAATAACTTTGCGGTTTCGGTAATGATATCTCTGAAAACATTCTTTGATATGACAGATTCAACTAAAATACTTAGCAGAAGAGATGCAAGCAATAAGTAAAGGGTTGGAGAAAGTTGTACAAGAGTTAACAGCATCTGAAACTGATGGTGAAATATCAAACCATTTTCGTATGGTAATAATCAAGTTTTCGATATTTAAGAATCTTGTTTTGGTTAAAGTGTTTCATAATCTACTTGTTTTATGTAGAACTTGAAAGAGTTTCTTAGCTTTGCTGAAGGAGAAGTAAGATCTTTGGCTTCTCTCTATGCAACTGTGGTAAGACTTCTTCTACCTTTACCTAGGTCCGGGCAAAAAAACCGAACCGAACTACAAAAAAGAAAACTGAATCGAACCAAAATATTTTTTTAAACCGATCGCTAGAAATTTTTTACTAAGTTCGGCTTTCTGTAAAAACCGAACTGAACCGAAAAAACCAAATAAACCAAAATTTATTTTTTATATTTTATTTTTCTGTTTAAATAATTTTTTATGTGTATTTATTTATTTTTTATCCCGAACCGAACAAACCGAAATAACCCAAAATAAACCAAAAACTGAGATAGACCGTTGTTTTTTTACTCTAAAACCAAACCGAACTTAAGAAATTAAAACCGATCAGAAGTTTGGTGATGTAGTTAAACTATGTCTTTTCATGGTATTCTTAGGGTGGAAGTGCTGATGCTTTGGCATTATACTTTGGAGAAGATCCGGCTCGTGTCCCATTCGAGCAAGGTAAACAATTTAATACATGATCTTGATTTAGGACTTAGAGTTGTATTGTTTTATGTCATTGGTCTTAAGATAAAACCAAGTACTTGTATGTTTTGGTTATGCAGTTGTTTCCACTCTTCAGAACTTTGTTAGAATATTTGTGCGATCACACGACGAAAACTGTAAGCAACTTGAGTTTGAGAAGAAGAAAGCAGAGAATGAAAAACTTAAGAAAGGTTGTGTACAATGAGATCTCTTCTTTACTCCTCTTGCGATCCCGGCATGAGTTGGATTTGGCAAGTACTGGGAACTGGAAACTACATGTTGCGGCTCCTAGTTTCGGGGATTGTACTTGAAGTTTAAGAGAATCTCCCACCAACCAGGTTTAGTTGTTGATCATTAGACAACAGAGTGGTTTGGATTTAGAGTTTTAGATTAGAAGAAGAAGTGAAGATTCAGGTTTGAGTTAGATTAGATAAGACAGTTTATGAAGGAGTTTGAGTTCTTCATTGGTTTAATACAGACACTAGTTGTGTAATTACTCTTATTGTGTATAAGTTTTGGGAGAGATTAAAGAGACATGTAAATATAGTGTGTGTGTGTGTTTGTCTCATCAACAACATTTATGATTTTGATATTCAATGAAATATTTTAGGCACTTTTTTAATTTATGAAATGATTTCTAATGAAGTATTTAGGATTCTTAAATATGTTTTAAATGAGTATTTTTCATTATGCATTATAGTGTGATTGTAGCTAAATTACACTAGGGATGTTCTGGATCTGTATCCATATTTCAGTATATTTGGATTCTGACATCTAAATCTCATATATCCATTAAAAATTCAATATTTTAATATTTTCAAACTATTTACAAATAAAAGTTAGACAAAAAAATGAATTGGAACGAAGTAGTTCACAAATAATACAAAAAATTAAGAATATTTGAGTTTTCGAAAATTATCGAATCGAAACAAATCGCATTATTTATTTGTTGGTGTAAACAAATCAAATTGCAAATAATAAAAAATTCTGAATATTCGATTCTTACCTATTCGTCTGGATATACTCATACCCGACCCGAAAATTCAGTTCAACTACAAATGTACTTTTTCTGTTTTAATTAAAATTTTGCCATTGTGTTTCTAATAACCAAACAGCCAAAAATATTATACATAAAAACACTGCAACATTGTAAACCTAAAAACAAAAAAAAACTAATACAAAAAAAAAGATTCATGTGTCATCACCACCACCAGCACCACCACCAGTATTCATAATCAGATTGTGTTCATTCCGACGCCGGCGTTTTCCATAACCACTATTAACCGCCACTTCTTGCCATCCTCCAAATGTTAAACTATTAACAAATGTATCTTTAACACTCTCCATCACTTCCTTCTCTACCGGAGCCAATCTCTCCAATGAAACCATTGAAGCAGCTTCTTCAAACTCTCTCATATAACCAATCTACACACAAAAAAAAGCAAATCTTCTTTATCGATTTTTCAAATATATAAACAAAGGTTTCAGTTTCTATTTTTTTTACCATATTCATAACTTGTGACTCAAGAAACGCTTCTCGGTATAGTTTTGTTATACTGATCCTAGCATACCATTCCATATAAGTTCCTTCATCTACAACATTATCATTTCCAAGATTGTCGACGATGTGATCGCCGCGTTCAGACCATTCTTCGCATGCTCGACTCATTGTTATGTCTAAATCATCGAACCTTCGGTTCTTTCGATCACGGCGTTTTACTCTTTGAGGTATCGGTTGGCGTTTCCCGAATTGTCGTAAACACCTATCTGGATAATGTAACTCTATTTTCTCGAAACATACAAGAGTTGTTTTCGATCTTCCGAGAATCAACTTAGGTTTAGTTTCTGGAGGGATCATGTTCTCAAACCGTTCATATGGACACCAAGTTATCTACATATACATAAACCATATCGAAATCAACAAAAGTAGGCATGACCACGGTTATAGTTATTGCAGTTACGGTTAGTTAACCACCGTGTTATGTTTATAATTTATTTTAACCTTAACCTTATCCTTAACCATTTAATATACGGTTAATAAGGTTATAGTTAAAACCGATTACGGTTAAAAACAATTACGGTTAAAAACAGTTACGATTATATACGGTTAATTTAATTTATTTATTTACTAATAATATATAAAATAATATCATTAATATTTTTACCAAAATATATTTCAACTCTATTGCAAGAATTAAATATTGATATTTCAACTAATATTACCATATAATTGATTATATATACATTTTGTTTTATTTTTAAAATGGTTACGGCTATACTATTACGGTTACACTATACGGTTAACTAACAGCTTTTATACGGTTATGGTTAATAATTTACAGTTAACCATAACTATTATGTTTTTACGGTTAACGGTTATGGTTATTAACCTTTTAATACAATTATAATTTATTTATGGTTAAAAACTGAAGTGTTACGGTACGAAATACGGTTACGGTTAGGTCTTGGTCATGCCTAAACAAAAGAAGAGTAACAAAAACAGATTGTTAAAGAGAGTTTACCTTGCTAGGATCAAGATCATCAAGTTCTTTACGATACTCAGATAAGTCGGTTTTTGTTCTACTTACTTTACCTTTCCACAAAAGAGCAAGTGGAAAACACGGTTCTGATTTCTCCGGTCTACCGATATCTAAGTGAAAATAACTCCAACACTATACACATATTAAAAGAAACAATTGCAAGTCAAGTAATGAACATAAATAACTTATAACTCTTAAACAATAAGATAAGTAAATGTAACTAACCTGTAGTAATGTTAAGCAGCCACAAATATTACTTTGAGACTTAAGCGACGCATTACCAAGAGCTCGATAAAGACAAGCCAAAGCTGAAGCACCCCAAGCATATCTACCAGCTTTATCAAAATCCTCAAACAAAGGCAAATACTTAACAGAGACTTTATCACCATCAGTAGTAGCAAAGATTGTACTACCAACAAGATATAACAAATAAGCTCTTGTATATCGTTTAACATCTTCGAATGAAGCATCTTCAGGACACTCAGAGAATGTTCTCTTAAGCCAATTAAGCTTAACTCTAGAACACTTAACTTCTTTATTGGCTACAGATGGAAGCTTACCTAAGAGTCTATTACATATCTCCATAGTAACTTCATCTCCTACCTTAGAACCAATTATTGGATCACCATTGATTTCAAGTCCAAGTATTAAAGCAACTTCATCTAAGGTTATAGTCATTTCACCTAAAGGAAAATGAAATGTATTGGTTTCTCTTCTCCAACGTTCAACGAGAGATGAGATTAATGAATTGTTTAAACTCATTGAACCAATTTTGCGGAAGAAACCAAAACCAGATTTGTCAACAAGTTTGATTTGTTCAGTAGTGAGTTTCCATTGATGAAGTAATGATGTGTGTTCTTGACAACGAAGTAATCCTCGTTCCTAAGGAATGATGAGGTTAATGAGATTAAACCCTAAATTTGAAATTTGTGAGAAAAAAATTGGGAATTAGAAAGCTATACCTGTCCTTCCCAAACAGCTGAAGAAACATGGAGATCTTGTTCGTAGAGAACAGAGGGATCAACGGGTCCTACATCTATGTCCATGGAGAATTCGAAATCAGTGGTAAACTACGATTACACGAAACCAAAATTTGTCAATTTTGGAATTGTCACACAGATGATGAAGAAGAAGTAACCTAAATCGACTCGGTTCAGATTTTATTTAGTTTTGGCTTCTTATCAATTGTACCGGCTAATTTGGTTTGGTTTTGTTAAACCAATTGCATAAACCATATATTAATATATAAGCCTCTGTGTTTAATTCATTACTCATTAGGTTTAAACACACCAGATGCCACTTACCCAGAGTGTTCGGTTTTATCGGAATAATCGGATCGGATTATTCGGTTTTTAGGTTTATTCAGAATTCAGAAATTTTATTGAATTAACCATATAAAATTTCCAGGTTATTTTGTTCGGTTCATTAATAAAAATACTTCCTAATTCAATTTGAAATTTTGGTTTATTCAAAAAAAACTATACAATTTTAACCAAAAAATCTAGCTAAAACAGTATTTTTGAGTTTTTTGTTTTGTTTATTCGAGTTAATCGGTTTAACGGAATCTATTTAACCCAAATAAATTGCATATATCAAACAAATCGAACCGAACTAAAAATTAAATTAAAATTAATATTACTCAGATCGATTTGATTACCTAAAAACCGAATAACCCGAATAAACTGAATAAATTGCTTATATTAAACAAATCGAACCAAACTAAAAAGTGAATTAAAATTAATATTACTCAGATCGATTTGATTACCTAAAACCGAATAATCTGAAACCGATTTATTTTATACGATTTTCAATAACCAAACAAATCGAACTATAGTGAAATGCGGCAGACGAAAGTGCAGAAGTTTGCAAATGATTGCGATTTTAAATATTATAAAGTAGTATGTAATCAAGTGTGCAATAGATATACATTCTCGTGATATTTTTGTGTCGATATTCCGTTTTGTCTAATTTTTAAGGTAGTATCATATATTCACAATTACACACTATTCAATCTAATTCAACCACTTATAAATTAAATTTATTATAAATATATAATATTATATGGGATGCTCACCACTACAAATAACCATATTAAAGTGTTCGCAGCTCCACATTATTCAATCTAATTTGGATTATCCATAATTTTGATCTAGTCAAATTATCAATAAATTTAGTTTTCAAATTTATATCTATTTAGTCTCTTGAATACCACATAACACAAAATAAGAGAATTCTGAGAATGATATAAATCATATTATAGAGAACATCACATACTTACATTTTTCTTTTTTCATAAACCTAGTTAGATATTTTTCCTGAAATATTAGTCTAAATCCATAAACATTTTATGTGATTTCAATATATTATTATTTCTTCAATAAAATTGTATCATGAACCACATTTATTGATCACCAATATTTTTTCCTTCAATACATTTTATTCATTTTGATAGTGTGTACGATTTTCTTAGAAAACGATGACACCAACTGCAATGTATACTATTAATTTAAAAGTTTTTGTTAGTAAACATCAACTTCCAACTTAGAATTAATTGATAATAAGTAAATTGACTTATACCTCTTGTATATATCCAACGATAAATTCTTATGTTGTCGATATTTGATTTTATACACTCCTGCATGATGAGAGGACTGAATATTTAAAACGTGAAGTTTATAGGATTCGATATCCAGGCTTTGTCTTTCGCCTATGATAGAATTGACATGTGTCATGGACCCAAACAAAAATTGGTCACTAAAAATAGAATCGCAAAATTGGGTATTCACTCTATCAATCTTTTTCTTAAAATAATTTCACATAAATTATAGATTTTAAATCCTGGATATATAACATAGATCTAAATCTAGGACTATAAATAATTGAATGGGGTATGTGGATAGCCTGTAAACAGATCTGAAGGTGGCATTTAATAAGCATTTATTTCAAGTAAATAAAAGTTATAAAAATAATTCTACATATTTATATTTATTGTTGTCATAATCCTATTCCTAAAGATACGGTATAACACATGCATGGATATAAAACCATGTGCAATGTGTAAACACAGAAACAAGTTGGGAACAAACTTTGAGGTGAACTTTATTACAAGTAAAAAAAAAGACCAAAGTATATCCAGTTTTTTTTTCACTACTCGGATATCTAGTTTTTTTTTTTACAGATTCGGATTTGGATCTGGATTCTTTTTAAAAAAGGTAAATCTGAATATCCAACTTCGAATGCAAATATCCAACCTCTAATATCCGGTCGAATCTATATATCTAGACAGATATCTGATCAGATCCAGATATTCATCTCCGGATATCAGACAAGATCTAGATATCCGGACCGGATATCTGTAATTTTTTAAAAACATTATGAATGTGAATATCTGTTTAAAAAAGTCTCACTATTTGAATCCGCATCTGTATCTTTTTAGTATCCGAATCTGGATGGGGATACGTCTTAAGAGGACAAACTCTCATTGATCTAATCTAATTTATAAAAAGAGAACACAAGCTCCTCCATCACCTCTACCTCTTGTAACTATGGATTCTCCACCACCTTCACAAAGAAACCAAATAATGGAAGAAAAACAACTACTTCCACCTCCACCTCCCCCACCTCCACCTCCTGTCCATCTTGTATATAAAAGTCGATTTTATGACCGAAGAAGCGAAAGGATGGACAAAAGATTAAGACTTCTCAAGTCTTTCAGGTCTAGTCAAGATCATAACATAAACCCAAGATGTCCTTTGTCTCATCCAATTCACCCTGATCATACCCTTTCCGAAAACGGTGATATTACCAAGTTTGGTAGTTGTTTTTCATGCGGTGAAAGAATATTGCCTTCAAAGAAAAGCATTGGTAAGCTTTACTACTGTTCTACTTGCAATGTTGAGTTTCACCATGGTTGTCACCTGTTTCCGAGGAAGTTAACTCATCCTTATCACCTTCAACACTCTCTTACTTTTACATATCGGAACTATAAAACCGCGGTCATGTCCGAAGACGATGTTGATGAATACTTCTCAACCAAGTCCAACCATGAGAAGTCTAGATCTATACAATCCGATATCATACTCGAAAAATGCACATGGTGTGACAAAACTATCCAAGGTGATTGTTTCTATCGTTGTTCGATATGTAACTTCTGCTTGGATATGTCTTGTTGTCTAAATATTCCTATGCTCCTTGTCGAAAATCCAAAGAGTCATCACCATCCACTAGTCTTTTACCCTAGACCACTCTTGACTCCATGTGATGCTTGTGGTTTGGTCAATGTATTGGAGCCAAGCTATGCTTGTTTTCAATGTAATTACATGGTCCATCAAAGCTGCATTGACTTACCTCGAGTCATAAAGATCACGCGTCACCGTCATCGTCTTTTCCATACTCCTTATCTCCAATCCACAACTTCACCATGTCGGATTTGCTACAAACCAATAGACATCAAGTATGGCCAGTATTCTTGCAACAAAGAGGATTGTTCTTATGTAGCTCATTCAAAATGTGCAACACATGAAAATGTATGGGACGGTAAAGAACTCGAATGGGAACCCGAAGAACCCGAAAACATTGAAGACATCATTCCATTTAAGAAGGTTGGTGATCTTATCAAACATTTCTCTCATAGACATCTTCTAAAGCTCGAAAAATACGATTGTTTTCGAGATGTCGAGAAGCAATGTCAAGCATGTATCCTCCCTATCAACTCTCTTGAATTCTACAATTGCACTCAGTGTGATTTTTTCCTCCATGAGGTATGTGCCGGTCTTCTTCGAAAACTAAACCATGCCTTACATAAACACCCTCTTTACCTAAACCCTTATCCTCAAAAACACTTTAACTTGATTGATTGTTCATCATGTGCTAGAAACATAAGTGGTTTTGTCTATGCATGTCGCGAATCCATGTGTGATGTCTATAACCATAGTCGTATAGATGTTCGTTGTGCTTTAGTTCCTGACTATTTCACCCATCAAAGTCATGAACATCCTCTATATATCCCTATCTCCAACCAAGGTAACAATACTAAGTTGTTTTGCGAGGGTTGCACGAAGATATGTATATGGTCTTATCTACAATGTACACTATGCAAATTTGTTTTGTGTTATGAATGTGCTACAATTCCAACACAAGTATTTTACAAGTTCGACAAGCATCCTCTCTTCCTTCGCTATGGCGAACGAATGGTTCATATGTTTTGGTGCGAAATATGCGAGAAAGAAGTGAATCCAAAGGATTGGTTTTACTCATGCAATGAATGTTGTATCACTCTCCATGTTTATTGTATGTTTGATTCATCTGTTTATATGAAGCCTGGTTTCTCATTTTCTGGTCGCTTAGGTTATCCTGAAGTCGAAGTTGTTCCCAACGGTAATAACACTCGACCACTTTGTACTCAATGTGGTCATCGTTGTCCAAGTTACATCTACTATAAGATCATTACTAAGTACTCAACACAAGTAATTAGTATTTGTTCTTTGAATTGTTTACGAGAAAAATATGTGTTTTAGTTGTGTTTATTGGATTTGTTTGTTTTCTTGAGGGATTTGTTTCACCACTTCTAAATAATACCATTTTTTTTAATTATATCATTTTCTCCAGCATTTTTTGTATGATCTTGTTTAGTTTATTACAATAACTAGAAGCTAATGTCTTATTCATTAAAAAAAAAAACACAACATAAAAGCCTGCGGTCGTGGACTCGCCCGTTTGACAACATATTTTTTTTTGCCAAATAAGACATTGTTTCCAGTTTGTGAATGATGTATAAGATATGCTTGATTTATTCAAATATATCATGTGTTTTTATCTTCTCTTAGATATTTTTAATGTTAACTTTTTAAAGCTATACTAGTATATCATCTACAAGCTTTACATAGCAGGAAAATATATATTTTGATTAGTTGATATGATATATATTATTTAGTATATATTAAATAGATGTGTAGTGTATTTTATAATTTTATTTTTATTTTTTCATGTATAGATAATTTATAATGTGGTTAAATTATATTATACATGATATTTGTTTATAATGCATAATCGAATAATAAATTTATGAGTCTTGTTGATCCAGATTCATATAATATAAAGTTGTGAGCAGGACTAACAAATATACGAAATATATAAAAAATTTAAATTTTTTATCAGATTCGTTTCATATGTTTTGGATTCGGATAACTCAAATATGATAATTTATTATGAGTTTGAAATATTTGACTATTTGATTTATATTCGGTTTAGGTTGATATCATATTAGATATACTTTATACGAAATATTAAAAAATATAAGTTTTGGTTAAATAAAATTTGATTAAATTCTTACAAATATAACTAAAAACATAATGATAACAATAATTAGACATGTAATTGACACTATATTAGTTAGAATAATTATGATAAATTATATTTTTATAAAGATAAATAATATTTATAGTTTTTGTTTTTATGTTTTCCAGTAATAATATTTATTGATTTAATAGTTATAAAGATTAGCTATATATCTTAAAAAGTATATTTATTAATATAAAATTTTAAATTTAATTTAAATTTAAAAATAAATACTATTTATAATATTATATCATTTGAATTTCTTAAATAAAATATATTTCATATATATTTAATAGATTTAAAATATAAAACTAATGGACTAATTTTTTTATTTTTAGAAAATTTATTTTCTATTAATAGGAATTTATTAGTAGGATTTTATTAAATTAAAAAATTATAATATATATTCCATATAAATATATATTTTAGTATTCTAATATTTTCGTTTAATAATTAATAATAATTTTGTTAACTTAATAGCTTTAGAATTCAAATATCAAAATAGAATATATTTATTAATCAGAATTATTTTTTATTTTTTTTTGTTTTAATATTTAGTTTAATTT
>KE158895.1:54448-65273 GCA_000411055.1 Leavenworthia alabamica | reverse complement strand
CGGATGCCGTTGATGATGTTGAGATCAACGGCTCTTAAGTTTTCATCTTTTCCTTTAACTTCTTCTTGGTTCTCAATCGTCGCCATTAAAAGAAAACGGACGGTGGATATGACGACGAAAGATATAAAAGCAAAGAGAGAACTGATATTGTAGAAAGGATTCGTTTTTTAACGGCGTTACTCGTCCAAGGAGTTAGTAAATGGCTAAATGCGGTATATATAACCAGAGCCAAGAACGAAGAAGAAAGTAAGAATACTGAAGCCATTTGATGCGGGACAAATCAACGGTTCTTGATTTGTTGGATGAGCTTTTTAGATCCATTAGGATTATAACACGTGGATTGATCCCCTTCCTTTGTTCCATCTTCTATCTGTTTTATGGGACCATCTGTATAGTGGGGTCCAGTAAAACTTTATTAGGATCACTACTCAGTAAATATTTGGTTTTTACCTAAGAGAAGACATTATCGAGTTCAGAATATATAAAAAAGCTATAACTTGAGTTAAGCTGTCAAGTTGATATAGATCGTAACCGTTGAATAATTAATTGGGTAGGAAATAAAGATTTATTTTTAGAAAAAGCTATAAGCCCATACTTGGGGCTGGACCCCGGTCACAAGGCTGCGCCACCAAAAAGCTAATTAGTGTAAAGGGAATAATTATTTTCTGGATTCCAAAACCCTATCGCCAATCACAAGCATACACGCACACACACGTACTTGTACTTAGACAATGTTCAAACCGGATATTTAACAAATCCAATGCAAACCGAACCAGAATATCCGCTTAAAATTAGGTTAATTTTCAGGTCGGTTTAATTGGTTCACCTTGGTATATCTATCTTCATACAAATAATTTATTTTATTTTCATTTTGTTGTTAGATTTTGTAACTAGATATACAACAGTAACCAGATCTAACCGATTCAATTAACTTAATTTTGAATGACACTACTATTTAAAACCGAAACGGGATTTGAACCACTAGCTTTACGTATATGACCGACCAGAAAGAGGGGCCTGGCCTACCACAAGAAAAGAAAGGCTACAAAACAAAAACGAATGAAAGTGGGCCTGAGTTGGACCCTACTATACAGAGCCGGTCACACCACACATTAGTTAGGGCAAGGCCCAACCAAAGGACCCCACTATTCTTTGTTCTCTCAAAAATGTCGGCCTTGACGTGGCCTTTAGAGTTTAGACTTTAGGCTTAAACCCAGTGGGTTCCACAAATTCGGGCCCATCTCCGAGTGTAGTTTTGAGAGCCATAACGATTTATAAGGCCAAACATTTATTAAACATGTAAATGATCCATAGAGAATACATCAAAGTTTAATAGCTGCTGTATGATGTGAAAGTATACTTGTATCTCATATTAGCAATTGATAATAAAGTCAAGTGTTTTGACTTTAATTTAATTAGATATAAAGATTCCTGCTTGAGATTCGGATATTCGAAAATGTGACATTCAAACTTAATTTTTTATGCTTAAACAGTTGACAATAAACAGCGACCAAAGCAAGTTGACCCATTTAGAGTTTTTGATCACAGAGTTGGATGATGTAAATTCAGTTATGTTAACATGTCTTAATATGTTAAAGGTTCAATGTCTTGAAATGTTCAGGCTTTCACAAAACTCACACGCAAAGAATCAAGTCATACATTCCCACAAGGAAATGTCGTATATTTAGAGAGGGCAAAGAAGAACAATAAAAGTCAACGAGAAGAAAACTTGAGATATGCTACGGAGGAGCAATGAGATAGAGGAGGAGGAAGATGAAGATGCAAGGAGAGGATTAGAGATCGTGAGAGAGAGTCAGCTTGAAGGGAGAAGCAGTGGAACAGTGTCCATGAACGGAGATGAAAACGTATATGTTGGAGTTGGAAAAGGAGAATCAAGCATGGAGGCATTGCGTTGGGCTATTGACAATCTTATAACTTCTTCTTCTACTCTTCTTTTCCTCATCCATGTTTTCCCTGAGACTCGCTATATTCCTTACCCTTGTATGTATATATCCTTGTCCTCCACTTATTATCTTTTATCAAATTGTGTTGGAACTCATGATTGGTGTTTGTAGTGGGGAAGTTGACGAGGGAGAAAGCGAGTCAAGAACAAGTAGAAACGTTTATGTCTCAGGAACGGGAAAAGAGAAGAACTCTGTTGCTCAAGTTTCTTCAAGCCTGTTCTGCTTCTAAGGTCACACTCTTTCTCTTGGTTTTGTTTGGATGATTAAGAGTGGATCAAGATAGTAAACTAACATATGAGAGAGTAAGTGAGAAACAGGTGAAGGTGGAGACAATACTGGTTGAGAGTGACTCGGTAGTTAAGGCTATACAAGACCTCATTACCATTCTTAACATTAAGAAGCTTGTTCTTGGGATCGATAAGTCTAATGCAAGGTATATTATATACACAAAAGACCCCATAACTCTTTCAGTTGTCAGATAACTACTTCTTTGATTCTTGTAGGAAAGCAACGTTGATGAAAGGAAACAGTGTTGCTGAACAGATATTGAGGAGCTCCGCAGCAGACATGTGTGAGGTTAAAGTCATATGCCAAGGAGAAGAGATAAAGATGGAGAAGAGCCCATCTAAGTCCCCAATAGTGCAGCTGCAGAAGAAAGATCAATCCGTTGACCCTTTTGCTTGCATTTGCTTTATCAGTAAGCCCAAAACTAACAGTTAGTGGAATGAGAGATCAAGATGCATTTGATGTTATGTTTTGTGTTTGAAAATATGGAAGCTTGTATTATTGTATTGGTTCGTTCTTAACACATAAACTCATCGGAAACATGTGCCTGTGTCTCTGTGATGAAGTCCTAACTGCAATAAACGCAATTTCTTACAAAGTGTGTAACATTCTTTACGCATTTGAAGTTGTAAAAAGCATTTCGACAATGGCGATATTGCAGAATCCATTAAGTAGCGTTTAACCTCACGATCCCGATATGTAAGTGTACCGCGACTGAGCTCCCTCCAACAGCTCCACAATTTTCTCTGCAATTTCCACCAGAGTACAAATCAGTTAATGAAATAAAGCACATGAGAAATTAGTGAATGAAATGAACCTGTGAGGAATCCGATCAATGGAACTGGTTCCAGTGTCTTCTGAGAACTTTCCAGCTTTTGCCTGCAATCGCAACAACACAATCATATCAAAAAGCTATAAGCCTATACACAGAGATACCTAAGCTAAACATACGAAAAACATAACAGCCAAGCCAAAAGGTTTAATTTTTTCCTATATCAGAGCAAACCATAGTTAAAACCACACAGCTTCCCTTACGTCCTAAACCTAAAAGCCGAAGATTAGACACCCCTAGCCAAGGAAATATGACTCGAGATACTCACCTCGTGTATTTGGTGAAGAATGGATCTCTCATGAGGTACAATGCCCATATTAGTTTCCGTCTCCTGAGCTGAATCAAAAAACAAGAAATATCAGTAAAACCAGTTCATATATTAATGTAAGGGGTCCAAGAAATCTCTATCTCTAACCTCATCCCTTTCAGGTCCCGAGAAATGGATTTGCTTTCTCTTCTCTCCCCACCACTTCGAATTTGAAAGAATACTCATTCCCAGAGTGTCCACGGATAGCGATATAGCCCACGGTATCCAAGACCGGATTCCATATTTTCTGATGAAAATAACGTAAATGAGCGGTCTTGTTATGTAAAGAACCTCACCCATTACAAATAATGCTCCATTAACACCCTTCTCAGATAATAGCTCAGAGAGTGTTTTTCGCTTCTCCTTAATCACTGGAGACTCTATGATTGCTTGCTGATGTTGAATCCTTCGAGACCAGCCTGAGGTAGAAGATGGTGTAGTTGTTCTTGTTCTTGCATTCTGACCAAATGAACTTAAAGCAGACATAGCCCGTCCTTCCAAGTTCCATGGATTATGATTATTTTGGTTTCCGAAACTATAAGGTCCGTTATTCCTATCTGAATTACCCGCTCTATTTTGTAACTCGGATTGATTAGGATCTTTGTCCTCGTTAGGTGTTTCCCCTCCTTGAAGAAGCATCTTATACCCGCTATCTCGAAACAAGGCTAGCCTAATGAGAGCCCTGAAAATTCACATTTTTGGATATCAATATGCTACCTAAATATGCTATATAGAACTAAGTGATTAGAATAAAGCAAGCTTACTTCATAGCTTCAGTGACAATAATGAAGTTCCATTTTTTGTCTCCATAAAAATGTTCAGCCGCCACTTCCACAACAGTTTCCAAGTCCTTTAGGATGGCGATGAGTAGTGGATAAGAAAGTGAGAGACCAGTCCCGGAAGAATCAACTTGAACACGAGTTGTTGGAGCATTTTCAATTATGTGTTCATTTATAGTTGTGAATATGCCCAAAAAAGCCGTCACTACAAAAAAAAAAGATTACCAAACTTTCATCACACTTACGGATTCAACAGCACAAGAGAGATACACATAAGAAAGGAACATTCTTTGAAGCTGAAAGGTTCTGATAAATCTATCAAAGACTTCAAAGAGCTAAAACAGGGATACAATAAATAGTTTTACTAAGAATGAAAGCTGTAAAAAAGTTACCAAAGTATCACAAAACCTGCTTCTGGTCCAATCTCTGAAGCAGAAAACTTCTCAGGAAGTAGCCATGTCAATCCCTGCAACAAGCACATATCAAAGTTTGATCTTTGACGAGTTATCATCATTTAGAAAAGCCCACAAATGTAAAACGTCTTAAGATTCAAAAAGCGATTTAAGATCGAACTAAAGGTTCCAAATTTTCTTAAAACCAATAGAGAAATGCTTCGATAAATTGGACTGTATAATAACATCACAACTCTCCCAAGCAAAACTCAAACAAGTGTTCAAGGATGAAACTTTGGAATAGATACGAACGAGAAAACGAAAAATAAAAACTAATCAAAGCATAAAATTAAAGAGATAAGGAGAAGTGTGATGAGTCTTACGTTGGCAAGGGATCCTAAGGAATGTACATACTCTCTATTTCTCCAAACCCATTTCTTATAAGCTTCCATGGAGCTTCAGAAAGAGAAAACAAAACAAGACAAAAGAATCCTATTTCACAGAAGAAATTGGGAAACAAGTAAATTCCATTCACTTTTTAATCTCTGATTCTCTCTTCTTCTTCTTTTCTTGGTTGCAATTTTGCCGGTCGCTGGTGATGGTGTCAAGACATCATCATCTGTTTTCTAGTGAAAACAAGGACTCAATACTGTCCGTTGATATTTGACAGTTACATCAATCAACGGTTAGGATTCGATGAGTTGTTTTTCTGGTGCGTGTATTGTAGTGCACATGATTATTCATTGGGAAACGTAATAGGCTTTATCTGCTCATATATTTGGCCCAATATCTTAAACTGAGAACGACGTCGTTAAGAAGAACAAACGCAACAAGAACTTTGGAGCATATTTAATATTTAGACTCAGGTGATTGAACCCTAGAAAAACAGAGAGCTGAGTTTTGAATTTGATCCCTGCAAACATCAACGAAGATGCAATTGACTCTTGAATTCGGGTGCGATTATCACTTTCTCTCTTGCATTTTTGTTATTTATAGCTTTAAATTTAGTTAATTCAACTTTATGGATGATTTGGTGTTTTGTTATACTCTGATTTGATCTGTAGAGGTGGGTTAGAGCTGCTCTGTGATTCTGAAAAGATCCATAAAGTAAACGTCGATTTGCACGATGGAGCTGATGATGTAAGCTTGTGCATTCTTAAGTTTTGGGTCATGGTGGTTATTATAAAAACCTCACCTTTTTTATACTCACTCCCCTTTTTGAATACCTGGATTAGTTTACAATGAAGCATTTGCTTTCATGGGTTCGTACAAATGTGATCAAAGAGAGGCCTGAAATGTTCATGAAAGGAGATACTGTGTAATGGTCTCCTCTTCTTCTGTGTTAAGCTCAATGATGGTTGATGTTTATTGATAGAGATTGACATTTATTTGTGCAGGAGACCTGGAGTTCTTGTACTAGTGAATGACTGTGATTGGGAGCTAAGTGGTCAGCTCGACACAACCATTGAAGATAAAGATGTTATAGTTTTCATTTCCACTTTGCACGGTGGATAAACACTAGATCATTGTCATCTAGAGAACCTTTGTGTAAGATTTATAACAGATTCTTATACTTTGTGTTTGTAATATCTGCAACTATTTAACATAATGATCAATTTAATATCAGACCTGAGGAAAACACACCAAATAAATTGCATATGATATAACACAAATATATCATTACAGCAGTTATTTTTGAGTTTTTGATGAAAACAGTAGATAATTTAGTGGTTAAATTGCTACATATAATTAAATCATGATATAATCTATTACTTTAGTCTATCTTTGACATACTGCTCTAATTGGTAGCCAAGGAGGCTTCCGTTTTTGCTGCAAACTTGAGTAGCCAATGAGATTAAGCACAAACAGAGATCAAGAAACCAACATAGACACCATTGCAGCTGCAGATTCAGGTCCATCGTTGTTAACACTCGGTATGATAACTTGAGGCGACACTTTTTGCACAAACTCTTTCAGCTCCGTGAAGCTACTATGCTCACTGTAAGGAACCTCATACCTGAAAAGGTATATAAAGATTTTCCAGCTCATGATTTTGAGCTCAAAGCCAATGGATTGATGATTCTAAGTTTTACCTTATTATAGTACCCTGTTGTAACCTTCTTCCTGGAGACTTCTTTTTGGTCTTACCAGATGTCCAGCCAGTAGGAGAGAATGCAACTATAAGGCTGTAACGGTTCTGCACAACAGAAAGGCATTTAAGAACACATCTTGTAAACGAATCAATCAGCCACAAAACACACAGTTTTCTGGTTTTTCTGGTTTTTCTTTGACTCAAATGGATGTGTTTCTTACTGTGTATTGGTTAGCTATATGCTTTAGCCGTTTGAAACTGGCAAGCGTCCATAAGGGTACAACATGAATGTGGCTTTCCTCTTCCTTCACTGTAAACCACTGCATATCTTCCTTAGAGAATCCCAAGCATTCGAGTAGTTTCAGTTTTGAAGGATTGATGTAGATCTTTTCACGTAGCACCCGTGCAACTTCCAAGAACAGTCTCTCCTTTCCTTTGTAATAAGAAGAGATGAAGGAATTTAGATCTCAACATGATACATTGACTCTGATGAAGATGAGATATATATTACCAATGGTGTAACTTCCTATTAAGAAAAGTGTCTTGGGATTAAAGGCTTCTGCTTGAATAGCCTCAACAACAAACTGTATTACCGCCTCTTGCTTTGGAAAGTCATACTGCAACAAACGATGGCATTTGTATCAATGCAACTCATCAAGCCGAAAGCACATTGATTGAAACACTTGAGTTTTCTTGAAGCTATCAAGTAATGATGCATGACTAACCTGGGGGTTACAATAGGTTGTATCAAGAATAAGAGAGTTGATCTGCGAACCCATCAACCAGTTTGACATCTCTTCACTATATCGGAAATCACCAGTATGTAGAACAGCCTATGCATATTAACATTCCACGAAAAATACATAATGAATGGAGAGTTAATCAGACACTGATGAATACAGTCGTTAGAAATGTCTAATTTAAGAACGCACCTTACCATTGGCAGGTTCGAAGAGTAGCATGAGGGATCCAGGGCAATGGTTTGCATCAAAGCATGTCACATCAACTCCCGCAATATTAACCTTCTGGCCAAGGTGCAGGACTTCCAGTCTCTCCCAAGGTATTCCAATCTTCATATTCACCAACTTTGCGGTAACTAAGGAACAGTATATCTTTCCATGACTAAATGATTTTGTCAGACCTTGATAATCTGTAAATGTTGATCCATAGACTCTAAGCATTTTTCTGTGTAGTATAGATTTACAATTAGGAAAACAGCTGATTACTTACGATCTAGATGAAAGTGTGTAAGAAACCAATGGCAACAATCACGTGTTAGGTATTTGAATGCGTCCTGCATACATAAAATTAAACATAAAGTCAACAAACATACAGTATATATTTAACACTCATCACGAAGTTTGAAAGTCTAAAACCATAGCCTTTAGATTTACCACTCGAAAAGGTGTACCCGGAATGCAGTTCCAATGTGGGATGACTTTAGATTTCCCATTGTTGCCATTTCTTCTCACAGCACGTCTACAACCTGAATCTGACGAACTCTTTTCCACAACAGCTTCTTTAGGGGACTTCCGGATCTTTGTGCCCTCGGTAGCTGGACCAGGGAAAAATTCTGTGATCAACTTGTTTGCAGTTGGTTTTTTGGGCTGACTTGGCTTACGAATAGTTGACTTGTCCCTCTGTCTTTCTGTAACATTGCTACTTGTAGAAATAGAGTGTGCCTGCGTTTCAGCTGAAGATGCAGGGGCTTCTCTAAGTTGGCTAAGTGCATTCACAATTTTCTTTCTGGGACCAAGTGATGTGATTCCTATGCTGAGGAGATCCTGTGAAATTATAACCCCATAAATTCTAAATCATGTTCCTTCTGTGTAAACAAGTATGCTATGACTGATTGTGATAAAGTTTTCGTTTTACAAAGATTATGTTATTTCATTACCTCCTCGGTGAGTGACTGAAGTGTATCCCAGTCGATCTCTTCACGAATAAAAACATCTTCGTATTTAGTTAAACCTAGACTCCCAAGCCATTTAAGTACTGGAGTCAGGTCGATAACTCGCTCAGGAAGCTGAACTGGATCATCAGCAGATTCTTCAGTAAAAGAAGATAAATTATCACATTTCCTCAGGCAGTCCTACAATCAAATTTACAAGTCAGCATTCAATCAATGGCGTAATGAAGTAAAAATTGAAACACAACGATGAAGTTTCACGAGTTAATTGAACGTTAATATCAATTCCAGATGAAACAAAGTTATGAGCTTACCTGCTCAGGAGTCGGATTAACTAAGTTGTCAAGACAAGTGTTGCTGTGAACTTGTCTCTGCTCTTCACTCAAAGATGAAATATCCATTGAACAAAGTGGGCATTGAATAGAATCATCTTTGACAAAACTACAACCTCCACTGTTATTCTCAGACTCAGAGCAAAGTTTTATCAACACGTCAAGTTCAGAGTCTGACTCAACGAAACTTTCATCCTCATGGATTCCACCATCAAACTCGAGATGAATTCTCGATTTTGATAACCTAGCCTCCATCGAATTGCACAAATAACCTTGAAGATCCGACTTAAAACAGTCATTCTTATCCTTCTTATTGACTAAAACTTGGTCATCTTCCACGAGAGAACATGTTGTTGAAGCAGTGAAATCTCCAGCAGAGCAATCAACAGTCGATGGGATACAATCATTATCAAAGCTACAGTGTGGAGTAGAAGATGAGCAGAGCAGATCCACACTCAGACCAGAACTAAATTGAGGAATCGGAGTCAAAGGAGGAGAGACATTCTCTTTTCCAGGATTAAGGCTAAGTCTAGGTTTCTTGTTGGGAGGGCGGCTAGATATGTAAGCGTTGGTTGGTCGAAGGGGTTTTCGAATCGAAAGCTGTGTAGGAGGGAACTGGAAATCATTACAGTCATCTTCGCCGGTGTTCGACATTAGGTTGCGGAGAAGCGAAAGAGAAGGACCAAGTGTTCGTTTGAGTGTTACCACAACCACAATACAGAAGAAGAGAGAAGGAGACGACGACGTTCACACTCGGGACCAAATGCATTTATGATTTATTCAAATATTTTTATTGGGAGAGTTTAGTGAATTAAACGCGGCGGTATAATTCTTACTTTTTTAATAATATCAAATAGATTTTGGGAATATGAGACCATTAGTGGGCCCAATAGATAAACAGTCTTAGCCCAAATGTTAATGGCCCAAAAGTGTGATTTGAAATAGGGCTTAGGCCCAGTTGGTTCTTGTAGAGTGTTGTTAATTTATAAGAGGTGCTATTAGGGTTTACAGATTCCAAGAGTATTTGTCGTCCGCTGTTTATTCTATTATCGTTGCTGAATCTTCTCCAGAAAATTAACGAACGAAAATGGTTAGTTCTCGTTTCGATTCCGATGTTTAATTACCTTTATCGTTGTAAAATCTGATAATTTCTGTAGAGGAAATAGAAAAGGAATTAAACAAAATCGTATGTTTGAATCATAGGTACTACAAAACGATATTGATTTGCTTAACCCACCTGCTGAGCTTGAGAAAAGGAAACACAAGCTCAAGCGTCTTGTACAATCTCCCAATTCATTCTTCATGGTAATACTAAATTCTTTTGAATTGAGTACTCATTGGTTTATATATGATTGATGTTATGTGGGTTGATGTAGGATGTCAAGTGTCAAGGCTGCTTTAACATGTAAGCTCTTTTTTTGTTTATAATATTCATTTTAATGGTGAGAACTAGTGATCTGAAAATGTCAATGAAAATATATAATGTAGAACAACGGTTTTTAGCCACTCACAGACAGTTGTGGTTTGTGGAAACTGCCAAACTGTGTTGTGTCAACCCACAGGAGGAAAGGCCCATCTCACTGAAGGTTGCTCTTTTAGGAGAAAAGTATGATTATTTTTCAAAAACATCTGTCTTTTACCTTTTTGTTTCTTCTTTGTATCTGAGTTTTTTTTTTGTTAATTATGGATTTTTGAGTTTTAGTTTATCTACATGCACCTTCCCATTCTTATTTCCATTGTATAACAATAACCCTTCAGGACTATTTGTAACTGTAAGTGTTGCTGCGGCTAAAAGCCAACTCGTAATTGTTGTATGTCAAAAATGATTAAAAATTGGCTGATGATTAGCTCATAAAGAGTTATATTAATGATAAATTTAATTAATTAATTAATAATCACAAAAGCCAACGCTCTCAACAGATAGCAGACAAGT